>VZSC01015632.1:322943-358058 GCA_013398225.1 Steatornis caripensis
GCCCTGCCGGCCGCCCTACCGGCCACCTTCCCGCCCCCTCGGCGCCGCATGGCCGCCCCACCCACCCCATGGCCATCGCCGAGGAAATGGAGGTGGCGGGATCCCTTCCATGAGCCCCCCGAAGAGGGAAAGCCTGGGAGGGTGGCAGGCTTCGGGGCCACCTCTTGCCTCCACCAGCTCCCACCCTCTGCCAGGCAAGGAGAGGCTTGTCCCGCTCCCTTGCAGCCATTTTGCAAATTCACGAGCCCTTTCCAGGAAATGGAAGCCACCAACCTCCCACCACCTGGTCTTCATGTAGAGGCACCGGGCAGCCAACGTTTTGAGGTGGCTGTGGGATGCGGGGTGGCATGAAGCTGTTGGCCATTGCCATGTTAGAACCTTCTAGGCCTTTTCTCTGAGGAAAAGGGCCACCCTATGGCCACTGGCATCCTCGTGGCCCAGCATGACAACTTACATGAGTGAAGGATCCACGTGAAGATGGCACCAAGTAAGCTGGGCAGAATCACGGCCTCCCACCTGCCCTTACCCGCCACTACTGCTGAACGCCTCTTGCTCAGGTGTTTCCCAGGTTGAGGAGATTTACTCACACCAGTTTGGCTGTGAGTGAAGATGAACTAGCTCATCGCAAGAGGAAGTCACTCCTTCCACCAGGCTTGATGGAGTCTTGAGGAGGCAGCAACCAGTGTGTGGCCACCATGAAGTAAAGGGCTGCGATCTGTGGAGGCTGCTTGAGTATCAAGTTGTTTTCCTGCAGCTTCACGCTGTGAAGGATTTGTTTCTCCAGGTAAAGTACTGAGTGTCCTCTCAATACTATCTTTATTGATACGAAAGAGTGCCATTAGGGCTTGCTCTGACCAGCTCTTCACACACTTTGGCTTCTTAGCTCACCTGCTGTAGTTGTGACCGACTTTTCGACTCCATGTTCTCACCTCGTAGCTGACCTGCGGTAGTCATTCCCCTGGAGTCTGGGAGTGACGCTGGGTGCTGCATTGTGTGGCTTTGCCGTGGTCGTGGCTTTCGTTCATCTTCGTTGTGTTGGCATTTTTCATCTTGGTTTCAGTCCTTTGTGTAACACTGCTCTCCATGTTACTGTGGGACTTGGCACTACGCAGACTATTATCTGAGCGGCAGGTTGGAGCCGGTTATTGAGTATAATACTGTAAGTCTGGGCATGGTTAATAAATGTCAGCTGTATCAAGTGCTGAATTATTTCTGAAATTTCATTTGTGACCAAAACCCCTGGAATTCTTCAAGTGGGGTGAAGCTGAACAGTCTTCTGACTGAGAGGATTCCTGTTTGAAATGTTGATACTGGGTATTTTGAGCGTTGTCACCTTTTATCATGAAAGTAGGAAATAACACATGCACATCCAGCTCTTGGTTGACCCCATCTCCTGAACTGTGAATATTACCTCTGGTGATTATGAACTTGCCCAGCTAACCAGCTTAGTATTGACTTACAGCTGAATAAGAAGTATCTCATGGTAGTTTGGAGCTCAAAGATGTTTATGGTTGGTGTGGTTTGCCAAGTGATGTGATAATGTTCAATTCCTAAGGACAAGCCACTCTTGCTTTACGTAAAATGTAACTTTTTTATTTTAACTGAAGTAACTGGAGAGTTGTTCTCTGCTTTCCAATTTGCCAGTGATATTTGGATTGTTGGGATTTGATATTTGAAGAGTAAACTGTTGAAAGGATTAAGAAATACTGTAAACTACCCATGCCTAATTTGTGCAGCAAAAATTTCTTAAATCGCAAGAAATGCGTTGCTTAATAATCACACTTCATGGTTTCTTCTTGATATATCTCTTATTTTGTCTTATTGTAAAGTGACCTTTATTGTGTACAGTAGCGAGTCAGCTCTTTGGAGTGCTCATTGAGCAGAATATTCCATTGATAAGTAGACATTTTAATACATTTGTCTTCAAAGTCTGCATTATTACACTTACTATTTTGCTGCTTTCCACAGCAGTAAACAAAATGGCAGTCAAATAGAGTGAGTCATTTTTCAGATGCATTCTAAATTATTCCTTCTCTGAAACTGTTGGCTTTCTTCACAGTATCAGCTCTCTCCAAAGGTGCCTTGAATGAATTAAAGAAGTCCTTTCTCAAGCTGTAGAAGAATAAACATAATTTCTTTCGAGACAGGTCTAATAATCAGACTGCTCTTTCTGGGCTTCGCTGTTACTCTGCTCTCAGACAGCTTAAATTAGAACAACCCACCCTGTACCATATTGGAAGAAATCTCCACGACCTGGTCTATGATTTAGAGAATTTCGTTTACGTTTTACAGTGTTTGGATCACATTAACTGTCAATGTTGCCTTAAGATTTACAACCCAAACAAATACTAGTTTGGAAGTTTTGAAAGGATGAATGCTTTAGTGAATACTTTGAAGACGGGAAACATCTTTTTCCTGATTACTTATTCCTTTTTGTGGAGTACACCGTCCCTTGGGATGCAGTGGTGCGTGAGTCAATAGTGAGGAGCAGAAAGAGGACTTTTGTGATTGTTAAATCCAGGAAAAGTTGATTGTGGTTTCAGTGTATTTCCCTGTCATTTAGTAGAAAACAAGCTTTTAAGTTTTAAAAAATCCAAGTGACCTTCATTTGCTCAGCAGGTCTCTATTGTAATTAGTCAAGTCCTGTGGTATACCTCTGAGTTTTTTAGGAAAAACTAGAAATATTTAAACTCAATACCCTTTTAAAAAAGTCTCTGATAACAGATTTTCTGGAAACACGTTTTCTAATTTTATTTGCCTTTAAATGGAGATATCTTTACTCTGTAATGAAATTGCTGCAAAATCCAGATTTTTGTACAAATTACAAACTCTAAACTGAATGTTTTTGCTAAATCTATGATTATTCATTACTCTTATTGTTTCACCGCCTTCTCCTATTTCCCATCCCAAGAGAGCAATGCAAGCAAGGGAAGCATTCCAAGTGCGATACGTCACATTCGAACACTTCTTTTGATTTGGTGGATGCTCTGGTTTCCACCACTTTAATTACGGGGAATTATCTCTCAGACTGAATAAACTTAAAAATGAAACTATTATATTTCAGGAAGCTAAAGTACTGTTGTCATAGCTGTGCCATTGATTCGTTATTGATTGTTTAGTCAGTCTGTCCGGTGCTATGCAAATACTGTAGATACTGTACAGTCAATAATACAGTTCCCCCAAGGAGCGCACAGTCAAATAGTGCATTTTAACAGCAAGCTCTATGAAAAGGCTCTGTAAAGGACTGCATTGTCCCTTGAAGAGGAGGCTGAATTATTTGCGAGAATAATTTGGTAAATGGAGAAATTGAGAGAAAATTAAAATGTGAAAAGGGTGAAAACAAGGCATGAGTGAGAAGGAGGAGAGAAGGACAAGGAACCAAAGGTGAATGCAAGGAGAAAGCTGTGCAAAGCCTTGGCTGTGTGAAACAATGGGAAGCAAAAGAGAATATTTTAGAAGCAGCAACTGGAAGTGAAAGCTGGGAACAAGGTAACAAGATGTCTGTCTCTAACCAGAGAAGGGAGGGTGACCAGAAGAACATGGAAAACATCAGTGAGGGTAAAAATGAAAGAAAGTGTTTTATTGAGTTCAGAAAGAAAGAGTTGACAGGAAATGGTGAGTAGCTACAGCAGGAAGAGGAGAGTCACTTATGACGCCACTGTTCGGGCTGGGTGATAGGCAGGATAATGGATTCCCCAGGGCTTGGTACCGTGATGGCTGTACAGTCACCTGCTAGGTCTGAGAGAGAGCTTTTTGTCAGAAAAATTATCCAAGATAGGGAGTCAAATAGGAGTTGCAAAACAAGATGAGGCTGTCCTTAGCATACATGTAGCATCTAAAATTTAGAGAATAGGTGAATGTGAAAGGAAAATAGGAAAGCGCCATTTTTTTTTTTAATAATTGTTTTACATTATTTTGTGACAAGAAGTAGACTTGGGAAAAGTCCAATGCACTTTGCCCTGTGCCATGCTGTCTTTGAAAGCAAACAAGTAGTTGTGATCATTTGATTCTAATGCTAAATTAATCTCTTCCTCCCAACCCTTCTTTGGATCGTATAACATGCAATTACTTACCATCAAGAGGAAGCATTTGAAATAGAATCTGAAATACCACAGTGTAAGGAAACAAACAATAACATATAGAAAACAAAGTAATGTTTAATTGTTGGTGTACAGCATATGCCACGGAATAGAACTTTTCTGGGATTGAAAGTATATTCTAACGGCAGCTGTTGTGAAAACTGTCATTACTTCTTACAACTTTATGGTTCTGTTCTATTAAGTGTGGCCAACAGAGTTTTGCCTTATTGTGAGAAGAGGAAAAATGAAACTTTGACCAAGGATACATGAAAAAATGGATGCCAACTAAGATATATGGAAGAAGATGTTAATACATTAATGCTTCATATGGGAATCTACATGATGGCGTTTTATATGCTTGTCACTATCCATCTAAACGTAGGAAATAAGAAAGTCCCATTGCCTAGCACATATTTGCTTGTCAGTTACTTTCAGTGGGGAATTTTTTGTATTGAGTATAAGGTGTGCCATGATTCTGTGAGCTGATTCATGTGATCTATTGGTTTTGACAGATCTCTGTGCAAATATGAGGATCAACTCATTGTAGTAATTTTAACAGACTGACATCACGTGAGAGATATGGAGAAAAACCTGCCTTAAAAATTAAAGCACGGAATGGTGTGTCACAGGAGAAGGAAACAGAGGTCATGTACACCATTGCAAGAAAAAAAGGCGAGTACAGAAATTACTTTGCTAGAGGAGACTTCACTGTCAAGACAATGTTTCCCTACACCCGTACCAGCAGTATTCCGTAACAGCAGACACTGAAGAAAAACCTAGTAGTGAGTAAGACTTTGCATCAGATAGAAGTGGCTCAGAATTGGTTTCTGCTGTGAGTCAGCAAAGGTATGTTTTCCTTGCATTATTATCACGGCCACACTGTAAAAGATGCTTTACTAGGACACATGCTTGATTCTGGAACATAATTGATAATGTAGGGGTTCATTCGAAAAAATGTGGAAATGAGTGGAAGTATTCTTTTAACCTCTGTGAATTTAGGTGCCTTCCACACCTGGGCATCTCTCCTTTTTCTGGTTCCTTTTGCTGTAGAGTTGTATCATTCAGCATCTTAATTTATGAAACTACAACTATATCCGGCAACAAGGATTGAAGCTAATCATTGTTGCATCTTTTCTTGTGTTGAAAATTAAGATAGCTTTGTCTTTTTGTAAACACATTGATTCTTTTACCAGTACCTCCCAATGACACCAAAAATAACGTCTTCCCATATTCTGCTCCCTCTTGCTTGCAAATGCCATTTTTCCACATGACTTGTTGTCATAGATAATAGAAAGGTGCCAAAGCATTCCTGTTGAAAGATTTGCTAACTTTCTGACTACGGCAAAAACAGAGGGAAAACGTAGATCATGTAGAAGTCAATTTCATATGGGAACTCTTGTGTATACAGAGCTTTCAAAATTGACGGCTCAACAGTTGAATTTTCAATAGAGTTAGGAAATCATGATGTACATCAAGCTGGAGCAAATGGCACACGTTAGTTTCTTATATTCCTGTATATACTGAACATCGGATAAGAGTTCGGTATTAGAGACTTTGGTTTATGGCCTTATTTTTATGTGGGTAGAAACATAAGTGTGAAGTGTACAGCTCAAGTGGTTTCTTCTGTTAAGCAACAAATGACGGTGTGCAAACACCTAAGAAAGTTATAAGTTGTAATGTGACGTGGGATTTGAAACTTGCACAGTGCCAATTAAAGGACGGTGGGGTAAGTTTTATTAGTAGACAAGATGTATTAGAATCATTGTAAAGAATCCATAAATAGCAAGATGACAGCAAACACTGTTAGATTTAGCTGACTAAAAGATTCTCTTAAGGGAAGATGTATGGAGTACACATGGAGTATATGTAATATGCAGAGCTGTCACAGTGTATTACAGCACGTTAGTAAGCTAAAGGATTTTTTTCCCTGAAACTTTGCTTTATAAAAATTACACTGAACTAGTGATATCTACTAAGACGCAAATATGCAGGGTTTTAACATTTAGGTGTATAATTTTATATGTTAAGCAATTCTTTGTATTGTGTTTTTTAATCGTGGACTCAGCTTGTGTCTCTGCGTTTGCCACTCACAAAATGCCCTGTGTATAGCTAGGCTACTCATGAGGGTTGCACAATGAAAAAGAATATCACTGCATGATTATGACAATAACTCTGAAACTATGCAAGGACACACGACATTTCAGAAAACTAAACGAATCACTGCTTACTAATGAGAGACAATATGGAGCCTTGTCCATTTATGAAAAGGGTTACAATACTTGTGAGGATGGAGAGCCTGAAGCAAGAAGGTGCCTCCAAGTCCATTTTTCTGGGCTTACAAGCAAAAACCCCATAGTACGCTGAAAGTGTTTAAAAATACATAAAATTATTAGAAGAGCACAGAATAGTGGTGGTTGGAGAAGATGCCTGTGGATCATCTAGTCCAACACTGCAGCTCAAAGCAGAGTCGTATAGAGCAAATTTGCTCATGATCGTCTCCAGCTGGATTTTGAGTATCTCCAAAGATGGAGATTTCGCAACCTCTCTGAGCAACCTGTGCCAGTCTTCAGCCACTCTCACAGTAAAGGAAGTTTTCCGTATGTTTAAATGAATATTTAAATTAGATTTCATAAAGCTAAATTTATTAAGTTTATTTTTTATGAATTTTTCAAAATACTTGCTAGAAATGTGTTAGCATCTTGAACATGATGATCTGAAAACTGAAATGTGTCACGACTTGATGATTCTCAAGATCACGGCAAGTTGCATAGTCAGGGATGAAATCCACATCCCAGCTTCAGTCCCTTGCTCCAGCAATTGATTGGATTATCTGTAGCATTGTTTCTGAATACATTCTTAAGGAAAGAATTCTTTTTGCAGTTATAGGATTCTAGAGCCCTGGGAAATTATGTTAGTTTTCACTCAAGAAAATGCATATATATTGTATTTGAGTATCATAACACAGCTCAAAATATTATTATGACCTAGTAAAGGATTAGCTACTCTTTGCCTGGAAATTTAAAACAAAGAGCTTTTAGGTCTTGACAAAATGGGAAAAGCCTATTGTAGTTCAGGGCAAAGTAGCATTAATTTTGTCTGGCGGGCATTCAGAAATTCTTCCTATGCCTAGTTAGCTAGAATTACTAATGGCACACTTCTAAAAAGATGTATGTATTTACGGGGGGTTTGTTTAGGAGCATGGAAAGTAGATTTTAAAGGAATATTTTTCTTTTTTTATTTTGCTAAGATGTTTTATGTTTTGAAATTATACATGGTGCCTTATCGTACAGTCTGCACTTTAAATATATGTAAATATATCATGCAATTTAATTACTTGTTATTACAGATGCCTTTAAATACAAGCTCGTGGAACTCTCCATTTACATACAAGGGCTGTTGCTGGGTTTAGCGATGTCTCTAAGAAGAGAATTATACCCACTGTGAATGAATATACAACAGGCTCTACTTTACTGAGCATATTTACCTGTGCTAATCCTTAGGACTACCTTTTAGGATAAGGGCTGTAAAGTAGGCCTTATGGGACCAAGTATTTGCGTTGCATTTATTTGTAGGAAAAGTATGCTTCAAAAGCATTCTTACGCAGTTTTTGACAAAGAACTTGCAAAACAGTAATATCTTGTTCTTAGACATTATTCTAATTTTTTTATACTCTCATTTTTATTTTTAGGCATTAAACATACTCAACTTCATATTGTCAAGAATTTAACTCTATTTAGTTTTTGTACCAGAGTAACTTTTAAAAATTCTAAATCTGTTTGCCATACTGATTTACAAATAATGAACCATTTAACCTTTCTTTAGCGTCTCTAACAGAGTGTATCAGTATAGACGAGATGGTAGCCAGCCCACTTGTAGTAGTTACGGACCGGTCCACAGTCTCCATAATACGGCTTTCTTAAACCAAATGGGCTGACTTAGAGTTAAAAGAAGTAAATGAAAAACCCTAGCCTAAATTTGAAAATTTATCAGTGTGAATTGAGAGTAATTCCTGAAAAATCAGGGAACGTGAAACCTGCATGGAGATGAGAATCAGATCTGTGCCTTTACACTTAACCCCAAATTTCCTACACAGTCTGGTTGAAACAGAGCAAGTTGGAGCATATTAAAAGCCACAACCTGAAAGCTGGACTTTCAATGAATTTAAAGTAATGACTTCAACAATTTAGCAACAGCAATTTACCTTCCTTGAAATTCTGGCCTGGAGTCTAACTGGACTTCCGTAGGAACCAAAGGACTTGGTCCCAGGTTACCTCTCACCACTTGGTCTTATTCCGTGTTATTTTAGTTCTATGATAATCATTACTTTTACTTCTTCATCTGCTCTCTTTGCAACATGTTACTTCTGGTTCAGAGTTTCCTGAAAGCAGAAGTTGCGTTTTTGTTTCAGCTTGGCATTCTGGTCAGTTGTAGTTGTAATTCTCATTGGCTTGTATTACTGCGTGTTCCCTCTATTGTTAAACAGTCAGACAAAACCAAATAAGCCTGTCTAAACTTACTGTATGGAAGTAAGAGCTGAGTTTTGTTTATTTGTGAGCTCATGCAACATATTATTTTTAAGTATATGATACAGATGACTTTTCATACAAGACATAGTGCAGAATATTGCTATTGATATCATTGGATAACAACCTTTGTTTTTTTTTTATCATCTTGGACAGCCTGTCAGTTACACTTTTTGTGCACAAAAATGTCTAATTCTGGGCAATGAAACATGTAATTTTCTGTTCCAGCTTTAATAATGCAGTTTCAGAGCATGTGTCAACTGTGTATCCCTGTGAAAATGGCTGCCCAATTCCTTATCACTGTTTTTGTTCATTTTTCCTCTCCAGTGCAGAAATCTCTGACACATGTTCTCCACCCGGTAAGTCCCTTGAACTGAATTTTAGTTCTGTTCTGGCAGTAAGTGCAGATGTCTTCGGTGAGCACCTGGCCTCACTGAGGCTAGTGCAAATTTTAAATTGACTTTACCTAGAGACTGGGACCTCGCACCTGATGTCACTATGCTATGGAAAGATAATTTTCAACCTTTTCAACCTTGTTGATGCAAAGCGGTACAGTGTGTCTGCATGCTGAGGGATACGGTGTGATACCAGTTGGGCCATTAAGGTGGTTGGGGGACTGTGAACCTCATGGAAGAAAGGGCTGAGGGACCAAGGTCTGTTTAGTCCAGAGAAGAGAAGTCTAAGGTGGATCTAACAGTGGTCATAAGAGGTGGTAATAGGGAGGATGTGCCAGACTTTTTTGAGAGATGCACAGCAAAAGGATGAGGGGCAATGGTCACAAGTTGCAGGAAGGGAAACTTTGACTGGACAGAAGGAAAAAAAAAATCACAATGAGAGAGGTTAAGTGTGGGAACAGATGCCCAGAGAGGTTGTGGAGTCTCCATCTTTCGGGTCTCAACTGGGCAAGGCCCTGGACTGCCTTATCTAATTTTGAAATTAGCCCTTCTTTCAGAAAGGGTGTGGAGTGGACGACCTCGAGAGGTCCTTCTCATGCTCAGCTATTCTGTGATTCTATGAAACCAGAAGGAAAGATGTGAGATTTTTCTGCTTGATCTGTAACTGCAGTTCTAAGTATTTTACTCCTTGAAATTGCAACTGTTAACATCATGTCAGTACATAGTTATATGAAATAAAAGTGTTCAAATTAACTTGTGTGGGTGGAGGTAATCTGTGCAGCCTTGAACTGCAAATAGTAATTAAAAAGGGTGGTAGCAGAATGTATCCTGTGCTGGAGCTCCTGCTATGTGCATTGCTGTGCGCTGTTTCTTCACTGCGTTGTGTGCAAGTACCATTGCAGCTTCAGCTGAAGGAAGGCAAGAGGCAAGTAAACTTATGAGACAATAATAAACCGCCCGTGGTTGTTATGATACTGATGTACCACTCAAATGTGATTTTCAGCTAGTAAAACACACCTGCAGTTGGGCATTTGTCAGTTCTAAGAGGACAGTCTGTATTCTACATCTTTGTGTTCATTCATATTCCTTTATATTTAGGTTTCAGGCTATTTCAAAGTCTGACTCTTGAACTTTTCCAGAATGTTAGCAATACAAGTCTGTTACAGGACAACATAACTCAAGGACATGATTGTTTGATGGGTACTCGATGATTCTTGTATATACCTGCCAACATTTGACATTCAGAAAGTGGTAGAGTTGGCTAATGCGTGTGGACGGTCTTTCTGCCTTAGCAGTCTTGGTGCAGTTTGGTTGGAAGCAACTGCAGTCTGAACAAGAGTTTCTTGGAAGGTTCAGTACTCGGTAGGCCTGTTACAAGGGGTAGTTTCCTTGGGTCCTCAAAGCGGCACAGCCAGTGCTTGAACTGAGAGCTGCCCTTACTGTCCCACACAACTTGTACCATACTGTGTGCCACCGTCCCGTGCATCTGCACAAGGGTTGAATTGTAGTCAGATGCCAAGAGCCAGGACTGATTCAGCCGTACCTATGGCAAAGATGCTGCTTTGCGTCTGGCTCAGGGCTGTAGCAGTGCACGGCGTCCAGCAGCAGTGGGCAAAAGATGATTGTCTCTTCGTGTGCATACCATCGACACCAAAACACCTCCTTTCCTGTCCCCAGGTATCATCCCCTTGTAGCCCTGTCTGTAAATCCTGTGCTGACCCACCCATTATGTCTCACCATGGCCACGTGCATATGGGTGTGGTGCTGGCTGCTGTGACGTACTTCTTCAAGGTCATGGGCAAGCTGGGCCCTGGACTCTGCTTAACTCATGTGATTGCTTCAGCGGTTCTGGTGTCACATGGTGGGGACAGCACCAGAGACGGAACTGCCCTTGCCTCCTAATACAGCCAGTCGTGCTCAGTAGCTGCCTCCTTGCTGACTATCCGTGCAATCAATTGAAAGACAGAAAAAGCAGTTAACGTGGAGGAAGGCTCATAAAAAAAAGTAATCTGCTTCCAACTAGAAAAGGAAAATATGCCTGTGAAATACATTTGGAGTCTTGAGTTTCAGGTCTAAATGAAGTGTTACCCATGTCACAAAACCAGCCACTTTTTCTGGCAGTCTCAAAAGACTAATACTAGTGGATATGAAACCAGAACTTCTCTGTTATCTTAAGTGGTGGTCTGCTTAGCCTGAAGGTTATGTGTATCAGCTGTCTGCTCTTGAGAAATCCATGAATATGCCTCAGTCTCTATGGTTGTTAGCTGTCACCTTTCTGGAATAGTAAAATTCCTAACAGGGCACATCTTGCC
This sequence comes from Steatornis caripensis, assembly GCA_013398225.1. Taxonomy (NCBI): domain Eukaryota; kingdom Metazoa; phylum Chordata; class Aves; order Caprimulgiformes; family Steatornithidae; genus Steatornis; species Steatornis caripensis. Next base: position 334,253 of record VZSC01015632.1, read on the forward strand.
CCTTCTTTTATAGGATTATGAGGATAGAAGTAATTCAGTTCATGAGCTGGCTTTAACAGAACACTGAGAACACACTACAGATTTTAACTGTGTTAGAAGATGGCAGCCTTATTTCCACTTGACAGTTAGAAAACTTGTTTCTACAAAAACATAGTGTGGAAGATTAATTTCAAATGCAGTAGATGTATTGAGCTATCTCCCTTCAGGAAGTCCAGATCAAAGAATATTCTTTTCTCTCAATAGTGTCTCATGAGTGAAGGCAGATATAGAGGAAATCTCATATATGGACAGAGAACATGTAAAGTTACAAAAAGAAGCTGTATTTCTTGTCAGAGGACAGAAACTACAGGTATCAGGAGCCACTGAGTAGTCGCTGTTGGGACCTACAGCAAAATTGAGCAATAACAGATAAAACTTCTAACTCAGGAGAACTTCTAAATCAAATGACTGATTAGTTTTGTTAGCAACTGCTCCTTTAACCCGTGATTGGTCTTGAAAGCTGTGCAGCACCTGGTGGCCCTATAGGCTCTTGTTATATACTGTCAGTTCTCTTTTTCAGTTGAAATTACTCTTTTTCTATTTTTTATTAAGAGGTAGTTCATTGCTGCAGATTTCAGAACTACCTAAGGAGAGAAGAAAAGTGGGTATATGCTGAAGAGATGTATCAATCTCATCCTCTACCTAGGTTAGTCTCTGGAACGTAATATTTAAGCAACAAGTCTCTTGCTAGGTAAAATGTATTGCTTTTGTCCTACTGTGGTGTCTTCAGAACGTATTTTGTAAAGTTAGGCTGAACCACAGCAGTGGACACATTGTACTTGACAAAGCTAGATATGAAGGATTAATTTTCTAGTTTATGTGTCTGTCTTTGTGTGTGTCCATGATCGATGACACGACAAGAGAGTCTCAAGTGCAGTCTGAATACTACATCATTCATAAATGCTGTTGATGAGTATTCACCTTTCAGGCTGGCAAGTGCACCGATTCCCTTGATCTCGCTGTCTTTCTCCTGTGCTTCTCAGCAGTGGGCTTGCATGAGAAATGGTGGAACAGCACTGAGGCTCCTCTCCCAGCTCCAGGGCATCAGATGTGTTCACTATATGCAAAGAGATTTGGTGCTTTTTGGATTTATCATCCTGAAATTCCTTTACAGAGAGAAATTCGGGGTTCAATTTATAAGGAAATTTATTGGGTAGAATGTTAAAAAAAAAAGAAGATAGAAAAGATAGAGAATTAAAATTCCTTCGCTTAGCTCAGCATTAGCTTGTTCATCCAGTCGTTTGTGTTACTAACTTTCAGACGTTCGCTGTTTTGCAGTTTCCAGGCTTTAGCAAATAAGAAGCTTTTTCTAATACTCTAGCTAATGTTCCTTGTGGGGTTTTTTGCATCAAAATAATCATTGGCTCATCAAATGTGATTATATACTCTCTGTTTTTTTCTTTGTTATCATTGGTGCTGTATTTTTCCCACTTCTTTTTGCAGAAGTATGTTTATTGTATCCATTATGAAGTCCATGGGTGATACAATTACACCAATCTTTGTGCAATATGTTGTATAGACATAGGTCCCATTGCTTCTATTGCGTAGACTGTCACTCAACTTTTAAAATCTACCCCCCCCGGACTTGATTAAAGGCCTTTTGAGAGCTTCTGAAAAATTCAGACTGAATTCAGTGGCTTTTTGTTGGACATTTAAGAAATCTTCTTGATGTTTTCCGGTTTTAGTCTTAGGTCAAATACTTCAGAAGTTATCAGTTCCAAAAGTACCTGAGAAATAAAAATTCTAAGCTTGCACCAGTGCTGTCCTCCTATTCATGGTGGTGGTGAGCTCCTAAAACAGGTGCATCTGCAGGACTTTTGCTGTGTCCTTTTCTTAACTGAAATTATCAATCAATGCTCGATGATTGGGGTCAGGGAAGAGTGGTGTGGCAGCTCTAGGGTTAGTCATGGGTCCCCAGTAGGTTTCAGGAGTTCCCAGTATGTCATACGCCTTTACTTTTGCAGCCATGCAGACCTGGCCCTTTAGGATGCCCATGGACAGTTAATTTTTGCTGTGCTCCTGAAGCTCATTCGGGGAATGGAGGACCTGTTTTAGGATAAGGAACTAAAAAGGCTTGGCTTGTTCAGCATAGGAGGAGAAAAACCGAGACACAATATGAATACATGGGGGAATACATACAAGACATGGAAAAGAGCTATTTAAGATAAAATAAAAATATTTGCTTATGAAAAAAATAAGTCTAAACTGGCTGTGAATATATTCTGGCTGGAAATCAGAAGAAAGTTTTTTAATTATATGAGGTTCTGGAACAGCCTACAAATGAGGTAGTAGGTTCAGAAAAAGAACAGCTGCTTTTAAGGTGGAGCTCAATACTTTCATGAAAAGGATTATATAACACAGAGCCTACGGACTGCATCTGATGACTCAGGAGATCCCTTCCAATCCTATGTTCCTAAATTTTCCCGAGCAATTCAAGTAAGAAAACGTCAATTTTAAAGAATTTGTAACTCGGCTCAGCCTGGGTACAATTCAATGGGATAAAGAAAGGGCACTTTTTTAGCTTAAGGGCATTCTGCCTTCTGCATTTCAAAGACCTGTGGCAACCATGGTAGCTTATCAAAATAGTCCTAAGAATCTTTTAAAATACAAGGTTTTAGACATCATAAATCTGGAACCTGCCAATAGCAATAATGTTTAATGTCTTTTTAACTTTCTGAATCCTCCCCCTAACCTAGGGCAGGAGGAAGAACAAGCTCCATTTTCATCATGTGTAGAGGGAAGGATTGGTATAATCCATTTAAGGCAAAATTATTATGCTAATGTGAGTTACGTGTGGCCCAAGACTGGTCTGTAGCTATTACATGTGCAGTACACATGCATTGTGGAGACACATAACTAGACAAGAAGTTATAAGAAGTGTTCTTCTTTAATTTGTTGGTAAAATGCTTCATATATTTTACAGAGAAATTTTGTTATGTTTACTTGGTCTGGACTATTGGTTCAGTAACTTAAGTTCTCCATGCCCATTATGCAAACTTCCTTTATTGACACATCCAGCTTGTTACTGATTGAAAACACTGTGGAACTCTATAGTAAGGCCGCAAAAACTGGGAGACAATAAGATACGTATTAAACCACATTCTTGTTTGCAAGCTTTTCTTTCAGTATTTGGGATTTTCTTGCACTCTAGGTTCACTGGAAACTCTTGCTTTGGCCGAGATTAATCCCTACAAGCAGAATACAAATTACTTTATACTTGTGGATTAAGAGTCAGTTAATGAGGACAGTTGGCATTGCCTCTTCAGTTTGGCTGAGCTTCTTACGAGCCAAAAGCCTCTTCAAGATCGCAGTTCTCACCTGCAACCTTAGCAGCACAACCTATCTGAGAAATAACTAATCAGTGCATTTTGTTCCTGGCCTAATTGCATTTCTCATGAATCAGCTAAACCCACTCTGGGACTTCAGCAGCTATTTCTGGGTCCCTGAAGGGAGATGGGGATTGCAGGAAGCTTGCAGCATTGCTGTGCTACTGCTAGCAAATTTATCAGTGTCAGTGGTTTCCAGACTCTGTCTGAACATTAAAACTAAAAGTTGCAAGTAGGACATTTTTCATCAAAACATTTTCTTTTTTTGCTGGAAAGAAAATGGCTATTCAATTAAACAGCACTTTTGGGATGGAGGAAGAACTTTTGTTGGTACATTTATTTCTTAAAATCTGAAAACATACGAATGTTCTCAATTCTGATAATCAAAACCATGTTTTATACAGACCCCCTTCCCGAATTTAATAAAATATTTTTGTCTCTGATTAAAACTTTCCATGAAAGAAAAAATAAAGCTTCCTAGCTGCCTCTGCTTTATACTTTTTGGGTTTACACAGGTAGAGTTTGTCTGGGAGAGTTTTGAATCTTTTACAGCTGCAATGAATAGGGTAAAAAGTACTTGTAATATTTGCTGAGTGTTGTCCTTGCTCAGTGTTAGCCAACACTTACAAAGTCACATTTCAAAAAAAGCAATAGAAATGTGATGTTTCTGTTGTTCTGTACTGGCATTTTCTGTAGTGAAAAGGTTACCTTTTCTGTATGTTATGTTTCTATGTGAAGAATATTCCAATTTTCAGCTAAAATGTGCTGAAAGAACCCTGGCTTGTCTTTTAACATCCATTACTAAATACTCGAATTCTCCAAAGTGCAGGAGGATACTTTATGCTGCTAATGACTGACTGACCTTTATATTAACACCACTTCGAAGACAGTTTAGTGGCTTACCTCTTTAGCAAAATTAATAAATTCAGGCGTTCCATTAGTAAGTATTTTGATTCATAGTCCTGCTTTAAAACGTAATTATATGTTACTCATGATGTTGCTTATACTCCTCTGCATTCTATCTCTTCATTCAAAAGCTGGCCTGTGATGTAGCTGCATTTCCATTCTTTCTTTTATCCCTGAAGCCACATCTTGAAATCAGTGGGGCCACATCATTGCAACAGAAAAGTATTTGGCGCTCTCAGAGTCTCCTCTCTCCACACATTGTTCTTATTGTAACTGGAAAACATATGTCCTATTACTTCTGTTGTGGAAATATCAAGTAAAATGTAGAACGTCAACTACAGTTGTTGGGCGAGAGCATCATGGCTGGAGAGGCCTCTGGGATAAACGCTGGAACCTGAAGAACAGCTCTCCACATGGCTTGCTCCGGCAATCCAAATGGTGTTACAGTTCTGAGACCAAATACATGGCAGACATTGGTTGTTTCCCAATACAAAACCAAACACTTCCTGTTCTAAAGTTGTGAGTTTTATCTCACCTTTTCTGTTTTAGAAGGCTGTGGTTTGAGAATATACTGAATATCTTCCCTTTTTCTTTCCCTGTTAGCAAGTAAATTTCTCATTAAGCTTTTGGGCAGGCAGAAAGGTAGTTACCCACTTACATATTATCATTATTTTTATGTGAGTAGTACTGGGACAGAAAATTTTAATTCAGCTGCAGGTACTTAACCAAAAAATTCCTGTCAGGCCTTCTTTCATATAGCTCAGCTGAAACAGTCATGAGTCAGCAGTACATCCTGAATGACTCAGCAGTTTATCTGATTAGGGGTATTCTAGCATAACTGGTGCAATTAAAAAAACAAGGCAGCAGAAATGAAAGCATATGACTTTACTATTAGCTTTCATTTCCTCAGTGCAAGCAAAATGTCATCCATAAGTTGTAACATCCTCTGCATTCACAAAATACTGAGAGGAATCAGTTATTTGGATGTGTCCAGCTCAGATCTCCCCACACGGAATCTTTGATTGCAATCTGTCATGTTGTATCTCTAGCGACACTTCCTGCAGCACTGATTTCTGCCAAACAGCTCAGCCCAGTTCACACACAGAATTTCTCACAAACAAGTATCAATCCTGTATTTGTGAGCATTATTGTTCATTTGTCTGCATGAGACAGGAAGACTCGTGCACCCAAATGGATTTCATGCCTGTCACTTTAATCACTTGTATGTGCAGGCTTCAGCACTCCTAGCTTGAAGTGATTTGGCTGTGAGTTGTGTGTATGCTGGAATATATTTGTATGTATGTGGTGTGTACGATCTGGGTATGGCCTAGCTGGAAGTTGAAAACTAATTTCATGACTAATTTCGTGTATTTTAATCACTGGTTCCAACAAAGATATAATTTATTTCAGAGGTAGCCTAGTATTTTCTATTTATTTTCAATTTTCTATTTCTCATTATGCAGACTAAACCAATGATTCTGATCCACGGTGTCTCTCTTTCCTTTTGCGCATGCTGCGATTATAATACTTGGCATCCAACATCACAAACACTTGCTCTGGAAGCTGTAACAATGTCACAAGAAAGGCCAACTGCATTAGTCTGTTATGGAACTGAGTTTTTGTTTAAGTCCACGGATTTTCATTTTAAAGGTCGCATGATGGCATCAAAGATCAATAAATGGTTAATGTGTTATATTTCTATGGTGAGGAAAGAGCAAATTAAGAACTGCTATAAAAAGTAATTGTACTTTTTCAATGGTTACAGCTTTGCATTTTGACTTGGGGTGTTATTTATGCAATCGCCATATTCCCATGACTCCCTCATAAATGAGTTGTGAAATTCAATAGCATATCCTGGCCAGGTAAATAAACGCGGGCGAAATATTATAATGGCTTTCACATTTTGTATCCTATGTGTTTTATCTCAGATAAATAGACTCAATAAATGTTACAGTATATGCGCTTATGCCACAAATATTACATTTGATTCCTAATGGGTCATAAAGTGCCTTTTGGAAACCTTCAAAGAAATGTCAGTCTGTTCTATGGAAAATTTATTTCAGTACTAAATTTGCTTTATACTCTTTTGCCCTACTGAACCTATTCCTGTCTTAAGTTTCTAAACTATGTAGATAGTAAAATTTATGTTTTGGGTTTGATCTGCCTCTTGGTTACAAAGATCTTAATTCCACTGAAGTGGAGTGGTGTAAGCTGGATTCTTTGCATCCTGTTGCATTTTAATGTGTTTGATATTATATTAATATAAGAATGATAATAAACCCTATTATAAGCTACATGAATTTTATTATTTGAACATATAAACCAAAAGTAATTTACAATATTGCATCAGAGTAAGTCTAAATTATGTTACAGAGGTCTGTCTTATATACAATGGATCCTCCGTTGTGTTTAACACAGTTTGACCTTAAGTGATGCGACTGATGGTATAAAATGAAACGATGCTAAAACAGAGGATAAGTGCGGCATCAGCTATAGTCTTGTGAATGTTGATCACTTGAATGAGAACTCAGTTAAAATTTTTTGTTAACATGAGAGTAATCTTTAGCTAAAGAAAGTTTAGATCAATTATCTGACCATAGTAACAATTTAATGCATTAATGCTTAAGTCAACTTGGGACTTACAGAAAAGCTGGTAATCTAACTTTGTAAAGTAATATTCCGTAACTGATAACTTTGAAATAAGCTTCTTTCATCTAAGACCAGAATTTTATAGATGTGGCTCATGAAAAGAGAAGAGCTATTTATTCTAAGTAGAATATGGTGCATACTGATATAGCCAAACGTAGAGTTAGATCTAGATGATAGCGTTAGTTCCACATTTATGTTAGTATTTAGGATGATGCAGTCCCAGATGATTCCATTTACGTATAATGGGAAGTTTTTGTATGTTGCAGAGACACAGCTAATATGTCATTTCTCTTAGTTGTTCCATACAGACTAGTACAAGAATAACTAGTTAATGGTTGCAAGATGTCAGTAAATCTTGGCCACAGAATATTAAAACTGTAGAATCTAAGTTAATTAAGATTAATCATATTTATATTATTAGATATATGTTACTGAGGATTATGTGTGCATTATAGCTGTCGTCTTTGAATTGTTTCTGATCATCATAAATCTTTGAGCTAAAGAAAATGGATGGCTAAAATGGCAGCGTACTGAAGCTGGAGCTGAAGTCTTCGGCTGCACTCCATCCAGAATGCCAGGAAACTCTAAGAAGTTTTTTTTAACTTGTATTAGTCTCTAGAAGTTATTTAATGATCAAGGTTTGTTGACACTGAGGAAGAATGTAAAACGTGTAGCGATACCTGGCTAAATATTAGTGAAAAAAAGTGAAATGACAGCCAGTCAGCATTACCATGGCTGCCCCTTAGACCTGGTGTTAGTTCAGGGAACTGTTAGGAACTCATCCACTTCCAGCAAGGCTCTGCAAGACTTCCCATCAAATGAGTTAGGAATGAGCCAGATCCTTCAGCTGAAATATTTAAGTATATTCTTCAAGCAGTAGATTTCAATAAGTGACAGGAGAATTACATAGAAAAAAGACACGGGAATGTATTTTGGCAGATAAATGTATTCACCTTCAAATTAAAATTTTTGATCAGAAAACTAAAGTCTAAATGAGTTAATTATCCTGTTAAATCAGTTCAGGTATCCAAAAGTCTCTCAAACAAAATCTGTTGAGCAATGAAATTAAAACAGTAAAAAAGAGCCATACGCAAACACTGACAACTGAGCCTAACTTCAACCTGTTCACCCATTTTCTGTTCCCCAGGAGCTCTCAGAAGAAGATTTACAAGGTAGCAGCCATCGCTATTGCTCCTTAGGCAGAATGGTGATTTACTGGACAGACTGTTGCTAGATGTGTCTGCTCCACCACACAGGAGTAATTTGTTTAAAGCCTGTCAGAAGTTCACCATTTTAATAACAGGGAGATTCCTGTAATCTGCAATAATTGTAATTAAAGATTTAAGCATTACACACTTTTATATGTCTTACATACATGCTCTAGAAATAATTTATGTACAAAAAAGTGTCTCAAACTGACTCCCCTGAGGCCAGTGACGTATGTCCCATTCCCTTAGTGAGGTTAAGACTTGGTAAGAGACAGTGATTAAAATCAGAATTAAAATGTGAATTGTAGGGAGACTTGTGTCCTCTCCAGAGATAATGTAGTAACCATTGCTCTGTGAAAGGAAGAGTAAAATGATCCTCAGAGACACTGATACTTTTCTCAAAAGTGAAAGTAACATTTTTTTTTTTCCCTGTTTACTATTAAAGAACTTTTTTCAGTTGGAAAGTGTTGGAGAGACTCTGTTGCTTTTTCTTCAGAAAACAAACAAACTCTCACCTTAGTCTACATGCCTCTGTGTGATGCTCCATAAAACGTCATGTACACATGTGTCCAATTGGACACTATGCTCGGGAAGAAGGGGAGATCTTACACAAAGCTGTTTACGAGTAGGCACAAGCCAGTGAATGGAGTGGCAGACCTTTCATCACAGCAGCAATCCACTGGGCGTGCTTTTGTGTTCTTAACAAGTCCTGAAAAAGTCGGTGACTCAAAATCTTTTGTGTAGAATACTCTGACTAAAAGAGTTTGTGAGGTGTATAATGTCCCATGCTCTGTACTTCCTAACTACCACATTGACTTTTGCAGCTCAAATAAAATCTGACATGCTGGGTCTTCTGACACATCACCAGCTAAACACCTCTCAAGGGCTAAGACCAATGGTTTTCAAAACTCTGCCCCATCTTTGTATAGCTTAAATGTGTAATAAACAGGGAGGTCAGGAACACGCAGTTTTAAAAAGCAAGTTTAGAAGCTTGTTCAGGTTGGTTAATTTGATCGTACTTTCTTCTTCTGTTTTAATAGGCAAAATACAAGCTGTTGTCTTGAATTTTCTGACCTGATAAACAAGCAATTTCTTGGTATTTCAAGTCATTCATAAAGGACTTTCTGTGAGGTAATAGAACAATCGCTGCTTTAGCACTGTAAACATTTGTCACATCTTAGAAAGATTTAGCGACTGTAATTTCTAAGTCGTTGCCTTTCTTTTTCAGTATAGACAGTTCTGAGAGTTTTGAAGTTTTTCCTCATTAAATTGTTGAGTTTTATCCAGGGTTGGTGAAAAGCCTATCTCTTACTTGTTGCTATAGCTAATAGTTTCAAACTGCATATATTGCATTTGAGATAGATGTGGATGGAGACATTTCAAAAGTGTCATATTCCATTACAACATGAAATTCCATGAAAGCTAAAGCACATTGAAAAATTGCATTGTCTTCCCCATCATTTAGTTTCAAGAAAGAATGAGTTCACAAAAATGTCAAACCCAGTAAACTCCATATTAAATATATTGAGCTTTTGGCTTTGGTACTGCCAGAATCACTGGCAGATGGAAATGTTGTTTAAAACCTTCACAGAACCTTTCTCCTATTTTCTGGCTTGATTTTTTTCAAGAATGGTTAATATACATGGACAGTTTGTTGTTAATTCAGTGCTGTCATACAGCTTAAGTAGACATTCACCTCTCTATTTAGCTCTCCAATGTACTTCAGACATCAATCATAAACCTTTTGAGGCTTCAGTCTGCTAGGCTGAACCTAAGTTCATTTAGTTTTCTTGTAGAAGATAAGCTCTGCCTTTGCTATTTATCTTAGTAATGATTTTCTGTGCATGATCCAGTTTGCGTTTATTTTTCTTGAATGGGGGTTGTTGATGCTGTGTATAACGCTGGGACAGGAGTGATTCCAGTATCTTATACAGTGGCAAAACAGAAATATTTCACCTCCTGTCCCCTAAGCTTGAACCACAGGCTCGTTGAATTGTTGAAATTGGAAGAGACATCTGGAGAAATTCTGCTCCAACCGTGCTGCTCAAAGCAGGGTCAGAATATCAGTCAGCTCAGTATGTCAGCTTAACACTCAGTAGCGGTCCCGCGAAAAGGAAAATTGAATATTGAGAAAAAATATGAACAAACCAGACATCATTATAATGTCACTGCGTGTTGTGTACTTTAGTCCATAATGCTGTAAATAAAGTTTTGGTTCTGTGCCTCAAATGAAATGCCATAGGACTCCCGAAGGTGGAAAATCATGGAAACAGCAGATCAAAGGAATGAAACTGCTTCCTCTTGGAGAATGAATGAAGGATAGGACTTTTTAGCCTGTAAATGAAGGATACGATAGAAATCCATAAAATCAGAGTGGCATGGAAAAAGTGAAGAGGGAATTGCTCACTGTCTCTTCCAACAAGATCTGGGACATGAAATGAAAGTAGCAGCAGGCAGATTCAGAAAAGCAAAAGAAGATGCTTCTTTAAACCCGTGGGGTTCAGCTGTGGAACTCTGTGCCACAGGATGCTGTGGATAACAAAAGTTTTCATAAGTTCAAAAAGCAGTTAGACAAATTTATGAAAGAAAAATCAATTAACAGCTATTTAATAAGAGACACAATCTCTGGCTTAGGAGCCTAGAAGAGTGTTCTGGGGAAATATAATTTCCTACTAGCCTTGTTCTCTGCATTCTTTGTGTGATAGAGTGCACAGCTTTTAAAAGCTTTTGTTTTTAATTTAGAATTAAATTAAATTTCAAAATCTTGAAATCCTGTGTAAATATTATTTTTCCTTAGAGTTCTAATTTCTAAAGACCAGTCACAGTGAAAAGTTCTATTGAAGAACACCATTTTTATGTAATGCAAGAGTATAATGGGCCTGCTACTTGTTCTCTTTCACCCTTATTATTTTATTAAGTTAATAAGGGTACTTCTAATTTACATCAGGGGAAAAGAAAGAGACCACTATTATCTCTTAAGAGAGTGGCGTTATAAAGACATCAGTAGGCACAAGAAATGCGTATTTCCACCGAAAGATACATGTTTTCTGAGAGCTACAATTTGCTCAGATCTGTGTCACCAATAAGAAATGGGAAAATTGTACATGCTGGTAGTGTTCTGAGTTGGCCTGAAAAAACAGAATAAAAGTTAATTAAGTTAATGGCTGAGGGCTAAATTCTCCTTCACTTGAGTATGTCTTCATGGGTGTTACAAAGGCTGAATATTGTAATATTTAGTGACCACCCAGAAGTCAGACTTGCCAAGAGTAAGGACTGAATGTTAATTGCACAAGTGGTCAGATATATCTTTGCTCACCCAGTCTTTTCAAAGAAGGAGATCACTTGGAACACACTCTGAGACTGGATGGAAGCGCTGGCTTGCTCATGCACATTGCAGTGGCTCCTGATCATCGTAATTTTCGTGCTAGTAACTTGATACCTCACCTCACAGAAATGATATTTTCAGCAAATATTTATGCCTTTTACTTGTGTAAATACAGTGGAGTAATGTCTTCAGCTTTAACCTCTTGATAATCTTGTGGGAGAGAATAGCGTTTTTTTGACTAAACCAGCATGTGACAATCTGATCCTCCTGCTCTTTCTCAAAGAAATGTCCTACTCAACTGCACTTATAATCATCAAGCTGAGTAAATACCTTCTTCTGTTTAAAGACAACTATTTTAAAAGTTTGCCTTTAAAGCTAATGAGAATACTTTTTGATTTTATTTTCTAAAAAAAGAAAAAGTAAACAGCAAAATTCAAAAAATGTTCAGTCAAAAGTTTTTGTTTTAAAACATCAAGTTTTGGATTTGGAAATGCTTCCAGGATACCTTATTTCTGCTAATGCCTTCTTAGAGTTATCCTTCAGTTTTCCTCTCATGGAAGTACAAGACTCTCAAACTACAGCTCTGATCCAGGACCGTAATAAAACTTAAAGCACTCTGTGTATTTGTCAGTGATAACTTTTTTTTTTTTTTGAAATGAATCAGCGTTTTTCCAAGGAAAGCCAACACTTTACGGAAAATTTTTTTTTTTAGTAGAAAAAAATAGTACTCCTTTTAAAACCAGATGCAGCCATCCACTGCATGGAAGGATGGAGGAAAGAAATCTTCTGCTTCTGTTCTAGGTGTTTTAATGTCACCCTTTGACTTGGGCAGATTCATTCTTACCAATTTGTTATTCTTTGGGTGCAGTGTTTCCTGTGGCTTATCAGATCAGACCATTGCAGTATTACACTTCACAATGAGCAGGGGTCTGTTCCTTAATTCCTGTTTTCACTGTTTTCTATTAACCTGCATCATCAGTGGAAATTGTCCGGAGCCAGTCCAGCAGCTTCTCCCAAGTCATCTTGCCTGTTTCCTGCCGAGGGTCTTATAATGGCTTTTCACTGTTTGCCTGTTCCAGCAATTATTTCCTGGTTTCTAGCCAAACAGTGATTCACACAGCATATAAAGGTTTCATTCCACTTCTGTTTTCAGTTTTCAACTTTCTGGTGTTTTCCTGCAATTTCACTTCCAGCAGACATAATACCTTTTTTCTTGCCTTATAACCTCCTACTTCATTCAATTTACTGTCATTTGTCTACTTCTCCACCTCTTCCTTTCATGCTGTTAGAACAGGCTTTGCTGGAGAGTTTAGAGGCTGCAGCAGCTTGCATTTAATTATTTTTTGCCATTGAATATTTTTCACATTTGTCCTGGAGTTGTAGGTTTCCCATATTCTCTTCTGTATGGAATAGAGTTTTTTCTTCCAGTAGAAGACATTCTGACATGGGACTGTCTTTTGATGCATGGTCTTAACTGTGCAGAACCCAAAGAATAGCTCAGCTTTGCAAGACCTCTTTTATGAGGCCTTGTGTCCAGCAATGAAGGTTGGAACTGGTGTTCACAAGTAACAATACTACGTACTTTTTTACTTCTTTCCTATGTTTAAGAAGCAGGACTCACTCGTATGCAAATAGAAGAAGGTGTTTTCAAATAAAAAGCAATGACTAATGATGCTGTTCTGTTGAGGTGACAAAATTGTTTTCTAGAATTGATAATGAATCACAGAAGATATCTTAATAAAGACATCTCCTTTAGTGTAAGGCCAGAGCTTTTAAATGCTATGACCTTGCATTCAGAAATAACATTTAATTGTTGAATATAATTTTTACCATGAGCTGATTTTGTCACACTTCCTCGATGACTCAAAAATGTGATATCAATCTTCCTTCCACAACCTGTGAGAAATACAATGTAAGTAAACTGATTAGACGTGCTTATTTATACCAAACCATCTAACATTAAATTGCACAGTCTGTGGTGAAATAGCTGAACTTGACTCATTCCGAGTCTGTAAAATATTGAGACAGATAGGTAGAGAAACAGCATGAAAACTTTAATCTACAGTTTATATCCAGTGCTGGGGAGAAAAGACATTTAAATAAATTAGTAAATGAAGGAGAAACAGTAGTTTATATTGCTGTAATAACAGGAAAAAAGGTGGTATTATTCAGGATGCTTGTTGCAATTTTGTGTTTCACCAAACACAATGTTTTTGTGTTTTGTATTTTTTTTTTTTACTGTCAAAGGTTTAGATTCCACATTCAAATGAAAATGCAAGAGGAAGGAGAGAGGGAAAACTAGAATGTATTTATGGAAGGATTTTTATGTTTGTGTATGTGCTGTCCAAATGTGCACTGATCTGTAGACCAAGCAAAAAACTCATTTGTAATTGATGTTTTAGACTTCTAGTTGGGTTTCCACACTTCCACAAGTGTAAGATTTTTTTTCAAGAAGCCAAATATCTTCCTGGAGACATACATAAAGGAGAATTTATTTACTCTCTAAAAGTTTTTGGGTTACAATTTTTAAAATCCTCTTCAAAGGACTTTTTACGTAGACTCCCATATCAGTGTGTATGAATGATTGTGTGTGGTTGTTGCACGCGTACTTCACTGGAGTCTCTTTGAGTCGAGGCTCTCCTTTGGTACCCTTAAAGGCTGCATTCCTTTAGCTTTTTTCACCTCCAGCGTCGATGTAATATATGACAATTTTTCACCCCCTTGTCTAATAAATATACAATATGCATGTACAAATATATATCCAGTTGTATATATTATAGTTCATGACTCTTCTTTCCAGCCTAAGAGAAACAGGATTCATAGCAAAATCGGGATCTCCAGGACCCAGCAGTTACCCATCGTGTGACTGGGCTTTTCTGCTGTTTTGTGTCATTGGGAGAAAGCAAATACCAGAATGTTGCTCTGGCCATCACCATTGCTTGAAACTAGAAATTATTAAAACCGGAATCTTGTTCTGGAGAAGTACCACGTCCCTGTGGTTTCACAGGCATCTGGAGTGATTTCTTTTCCGTACTTCAGAAATTTTGGTAGTGGTGCTGCCTTGCAGTGGACTCCATTGCTGCCCAAGTAACTTCTGAGGGGAGAACTGAAAAGTGGGTCCAGATGAGCACTGACTTCTGAGAGGGAGGATCACAAAGTTGATTCGTATTTACCCAGGCTCACAGTATTGAGGCCTGTTCTGGTACTCCAGCATTAATTAAAAAAAGACAACCCCCTGCTGTTGCATCAGTGCCCCTGCATGTCCTGTCTCCTTGTAATGACTCACCTCCGTTCTCGTAGTTCTAGTAAGATTACTTATATCACTGGATGTGCTAGAATCAGATACTGCAACACGTGGGCTGATACTGGTAACAGAAATTAGCCCTATTTTACCTACAGTAGCTGTATAGTCAATAACAAAACCTGTTAGTACCTTTGGCACTTTTGCAATTACTTACTTCTTTGCAGTAAATATTTTTATTTTCAGCTGAAGTAGAACCTAATGAAACAACTGGTATTGCTGGAAGACACTTTTTAGGGCCTTGGTAAACAGTAGCAGTTCAGCCAGAGCAAGTGATGGTGTGAATTCAGTCCCTCACAGAACGACAGCAAACCAACCACAGGCAAGGATCCCTTTGACGTGGAAGCTCACCTTCCCTTACTGTGAATCCCCTTCCTTTTGTGTACAGGAATCTGGACTGAAAATACAGTATCTAATGAATTTTTAAGCAATGCTTTTCTTTTTAGATTGAAGAGAGTCATAGCAAAACTGATTTGCATACGATGAAAACCATTGGAATTATTTCCTTCCAAAGGGAATAAAAGCAATGCACGAGTACAGCCTGTGAGTTTACTGACATTAATTATATGGTAGTGATATTTTGTGTGTGACAGAAGAATGAAGTCATGCTTTTATCAGTGGCATTTATATTAGTAGTATTTTTCATGGGAGATACATGGGTGACAAAATGTTGATGTTCCTTAAACTATTATTGGTTTATTATGCCATTGATGTTATTAATATACCATTGTTATGCTAATGAGTTACTAGGGTTTGTGTCTCAGAGGTTTGTCCACAAAATATACACTGAATGGAGAAAATGTATGAAGTACAAAGTTGTTACATTCACTTCTGTGTCATATATGTGAGAAGTTGCTTTTATTTTATGTTTATATATATGCTTACATAGAAAATTAAAAAAAATATTGCAAAGTGCCTACGCAGCTAGTGAACTTTTCTTGTGAAATAGAAAGCTGAATCCAGGTGGGATTTTTCAGTAACAGAACTTCCCCCAGTTTGCCATTGCTTATAATTTTGCAGTAAATACGTTTATTTTCAGCTTAGAAGTTAATGAAAGAAACTGGGCGTCACTAAAAGACACTCTGTTCATTTCAATGAGCAGTTTCTTGACATCTTTCCTAATTGTGCGTTGTAAAGGGCCAAACTTTGCAGGAAAGTTTCTGCTGCAGCTTCTCGTACAAAACACTGCTGTTCCGTATATTCTGGTAGACTTCTGCAGATGCTCTTATTTCTAGATTGAGATATGGAATATGGCTTGCCTTGAATGTAGTAACTTCAGTAAAATATTTACATTGCAGACCACTTCTTCTTTTGATTCCTTACCACCTTTGGAAACTGTGATCCTGATATCTGAAGAAAAGCACCGTAAATCAGCAGCCACTTTCAAGCATTTTCATATAGATACTTATTGGAAGTGTTGAATATATGCGTTTAGCATCAAAAACCTGTCATTTGTACTACACATGGCAGCATTCCTGGGTGCTTTTGCTGAAGGTGACTGCCATTCTGTGATCACTGCAAAGCAGATTACATTTAATGCCTATGAGTTGGGCTTTATGTAGTTACTATACTGTTAATAGCAATAATAATGAATGTATATGAATTTTTCCTTCACTTCTTGAAGTAGTGAGTTAGTTCCAAATGTGAATCCTGAGTTGACTTTCATAACCTCTAGCTGCCTGTCACCGTATTTTCATAACATTTTCCCACCTGCCGTTTGAGACTCTTTGAGTCAGTCCCCTCATGATGCTCATATTCCAGGGAAGAGAATCCTATAAATGCTCTTGAAGCAGAGATGGAGCTGATTGATTAAACAACGATTAACAACCTGATCAAAGAGCTTGGAAAAGATTTTAAATACTCCCATCGAATATACAGCCATCTGCATGAAAGGGAGCAAGCACAGAGGAAATACCAACTTTTCTCATCTGCTGCGTATTTTTTAAAAGTTTCACAGTCCAACATAAGCCCGGTGAATTCCAGTCAGCAGGTACACTTTTCTTACTCTTTGAGAAGATACTTGTGAAGTTGCCTGAAATGCAAAGCAATGATGATAGAATAATGCTGTAACGGAAGATCAAACTCATTCTTTCTGCTACATTAGTCTAATTTTTGTAATGCCCTCCCATAAGCATATAAGATCCTTGATGCATGGAATGATGGTGGCATAAGTTATTAGCTCTCTGCCTCAATTTGTAAATCCTGTATAGTCATAAAATGTGTTTGTTTCAGTCTAAAGTCTCTGCTTTCCAATTACATAACAGTAAACTAATTTCTGGTTGCTGGTTCTTTTCTGTGAGAATATTTGAGGGAAGAAGCTATATTATTTGGACTTTTAAAATTATCTTTTCAAGAAAAAGAGTTTAGGATCCATTGCAAATACCTAGCTGTCTACATCAGCACAAAATTGTTGAGATCGCTTGTTTGTGATAGCAAACCAGTTAGTAAAAGACTTGGAGCATAAGCTTTGTCATAGAAATTTCCAAAACTATGGTGATTAGTATGTACTGTTAAGTCTAGCAATGTGTTGTAAATTAATGGTGACTCAATTTTTCCTTTTTAAATTAATTCATCAGAATGTCCAAATTAGATTACATTGACTCCAGGCTTTTGCTTTAACAGACTGTGCAAACCCCTGTGGAAAAACGCTATGAAATTTAATAGGAACAAAAATAGTAGGATTCTACAAGAATTTCATAAAGTCCCGTGGAAACTTTTAAAATTACCCCGAGAACTAAACAGTAAGTGATACCTTAGATAGACTTTTGAAATAGCTCATAAAATTGTATAGCAGTGATACAACTTTCTAGAAAATTATGTAGGGTTTTGGCAGAAAAAACTCTTGAAGCATCAAAAGCTATCATTTTTTAATTTCCAAAAGAATGTTTCCATACAGGAATATTCTGTCTATCCTGTCATTAAGATGTCAGATCTATAATGGAAAAAACCCAGGTAGAATACAGCGTCTTTCAGTGTCTGTCAGTTATTTTTACATTCCAAGCATTGCCGTCTAGTTTAAAATGGGTGCCACACCTTGTGGCCAGCTTGAAACATTGAACTAACGCCTGGCTCCAGCTGAGCCCTCAGAAAAAATTTTGATGCTTATCACTTCTGTTTGAGATATTTCCTCGTATGTAGGAAGATTCCATTACTCAGCCCATCGTTTACCTATGATTGGGACAACCAGTTTAGAAGTTGTTTGTGGAGTAAGATTTCAACAAGAAAAGACAGAAGGAGCTGCACTGTAAGAAGGTTGCTAACCTAGAAGGAGTCAGCTCCGAAGAAAGATGGAGAACCGTTTGTACCTTCCTTTGCTGGAGTAGTTCATAGTGCAGACTACACCAGTAAAATGATAGTCATCGGTGTTCCACCCCTCAGCAGAAATCTAGTACGATGAAGAATCACTTCTCTCTGGCTGAGCATATATTGCACACTGAGATACAAGAAACACTGAGGACATGAATAAGAAAGAAAACAAAAAACTTTCTATTGCCTGGCGGAGCTGGGATGAATCACAGCTGGATGTGGAAAACTGCCTCTGACCTTACACCCAAGCACAATTTCTGATGAACTCAGAAGCTCTGTGAAGTTGTTTCTATAAGTGAATTACAGAGTTTGATCACGCAGAACACTTTGAAAACATGAAGAGTCATTTTGAAATTGACTTCTAAAATCTGGGTTTCAGTGTTTGATGGGAAAGATTGTTAATATGTTTTGGGTTTTGATTTAAGGTGTCCTTTTTGCCATTACAGGAATCATAAATGCACTGATTTTTTTTAGCTTCATCTCCTGAGTTTTGCATGCAAACATTGCTCATATGAGATGAATTTTGCCATCAAGTTTTTAGCTTGCAAGGTGATTATGCTGTTTATTTCTGATTTTGTTCCATATCCCTACCTTGAAAGGTGCTTGAACAACTGTTCCTGAACTCCTGTTTGTATAACCCTAATCACCTTTTCCTTTTCCTTGGTATGATTTTTTGGTTTTTCCACTCTTTCTATGAACGGATGGAATTCTGAGGAGCTGTTAGTGCATTTTAATTTGCCCATGTTATTTTTGTATTAGAGTACTGCAACAGGGCTGTGGTTTTTTGTTTTTTAAATAACAGCTAGCTTTATTGTTATTATTCAGAGAAGATGGTTTGACCTATAAGCTTGACTTTTGTGATCATTTCTGGAAACTTGTGAGCCATCTGCTAGGTATTTTAAAGAGAAGAAGATATCCATAAAACTTAGGGAGGCATCACTGATGTGTGCAAATCTGTTCCTTATCTTTTCCACCTTAAAGAACAAATGATTCAATATTCTGTATTTCCTAAAAGAGAAGCTATACCTGCACTTAAAATTTAACTTAAAGAAAATCCAGCAAAAATTCACGAGGTTTGTTGTGAAAACAGAAGATGTTTTGATAAAATTACTGTGTTGCCAACTGGAATGTGATTGAGTTACTTTAAGAAAGGTCAGCCTTTGGTGCAGTTGGTTTTAAAGGGTAGCTCTTACTTTGCAGACTCTGGTAGCAATAAAAGCTATTCTCATCTGTTTTGCCTAATGCTTTTATACTTTGGAGAACGTTACACCGTAACCACGGTTTATGCAGTAATTGCCTTCCTTGGGATACTCCCAGTATATATTGCTCACAAATAAAGGTTTTCACATGCTGAGAGGAAATTGGCAAATAGTTTGAATACATAATAGGAACTATACTAAGGTTTCCATTAACTACTCCAGTAGAAAAATGTTGCAGTGGTCAAATATTTTGCTATTAAAGAGCTGGCTAACAACAAGGAATGTGATTCTGCTAGATACAACATCTATTTATAACTGATAAAAAAATGAGATGCCTGCTCAAAACCAAGTGTGGGGGATGGCATTTGCCAGAAATACTGTTTTTGGTGTAATTTTCCCCATCTAAGTCAGTGGTGGAATATACAGTGACTTCAGTGTTAGCAGAATGCATCCAAACACGGAATTCTTTTAAAAAAGTTACCAAGAGAAAATGTTAACTCCCCCAAAATATGCAGCCAATCTAAAATTACTTTTAATATTAGGCTAGCTTTGTGAGGAAAATTATTCAGCTTAAGAAAAATCATATCTTATATAGATAATCTATTAATTATAAATGAAATGAAAAGAAGTTTAAATTATTGAAAACATCACTAACAAGTCAGTGTAAGTAAAACACTCAAGAAAAGAGTGGTGAAATAATCAGTTCTCACAAATACTGAGAATAATATTATTGGCATTTCTAAAAACTTGGTAGAAATTAATATTTAATTATGCATGACCTGCTCTTTTATCTTGTCTCTGCTGCAGTCCTGCTCCTTGGAACTAGAAAAGCAACCTCAGTGGAGGAAGTAAAGTAGGCTCTTTCATACTTATTCTCCTGCAAAGCCCAAAGCCTTCATGTAAATGCCATCAGCATTTATAAAACATGTAAAAATGAGTCTCCTTGTTAACTGACATCTGGCTCAATTCTTGGAATGGATTCTGACATTCTGGTCTGTATGTTCCATTATACAAAGGGCATGGGGTTTGGCCACAGCCGGCTAGCAGAGAAATCCTTTACTGTAGGAGGACTCCCTGCTGGGGCTTCGAAGCTGGACCTCATCCCAGGAGCTCTGTCCTTACTAATATCTGCTCTGTCTTCTGCACCAAGTTGAGCTCAGATGAAGAAGAGAATCTCCTTCTGTCGAATAGTTTCCTTACTGTGTTTCTAGGTCTCCAATATGATTGCAAATCTATAAAAAGGGAAAAGCAGAGTTCAGAACAGTATGTGTCCTATGACCTTATTTCTTTGTCCAGTTGTATTAAATATCTTATCCAGAATTCTAATGCCACGGTTAAAATAATTTCTTCTTGAACTAGTTCACTATGATGAAGTAGAATTGTTCAGGAGACACATTGCTTTGAGAGCGGAAGATTATTAAGTGCAGTTCGCTTTGTTAAACTGAGCGATATGCATTGCTCAATTGAGCTTTTCTCAGTGCTGGGTGGTCATTCTTCTAGTTGCATGGTGAAGTGATCGGAACCAAGTTCTCTGCTTGGATCTGATCATCAGACCAATTCCTGACATCTGAGCTCCTAATTATGATTTATTAAGAACTTGNCGATATACATTGCTCAATTGAGCTTTTCTCAGTGCTGGGTGGTCATTCTTCTAGTTGCATGGTGAAGTGATCGGAACCAAGTTCTCTGCTTGGATCTGATCATCAGACCAATTCCTGACATCTGAGCTCCTAATTATGATTTATTAAGAACTTGGCATGAAGCCCAGATCTGTTAAGGAACCAGAATTCAGTATCCTCACTGGAATCATGACAATTCAGACCATGTAGCAGTTATGGATCCCGGGGTGTCAGCACGCCAGGTTATGTGACAGCAGTGCTTAATCACATCATGACCAGCCCTGGCTATACCAGGTGGCATGGCAGGGAAGGCCTACAGCAACAGCCTATTGCTGGCACATGTGGTACTCTGCTTGGGTGCACTGCCACAGCTACCCTGTTGCTCCAGAATCCCATATACAAAATGCGGGTGATATCTGAAAAAAGATCCAGATGTTTGAGGCTGAATTATGGGGTTGTGGAGCAGGAAAGGGGCAGTGACGTTGATCTGAAAGTGTACATAGTAGTGAGGTTGCAACAAGGAAGCATGAGACAAAGCCCCAAAGGTGAACTTTATATTCAGTGCATGAAAATTGATACCTAAAAATAATGTATCAGGACTAGTTTCTGCTGTTTGTACTAGTGATGCAAATGTTTGTCTAAATATTTAATTTTAGCAGCTTTCTGGAAAAATGAGAGAGAATGCTAAATTATATTGCTTTATCTGGTGATAATATTGGTGTCCAGTCAACTTGTCATTCTTCTTCCCAGTAAGCTGAAGGAACATGGTATTTTTTTGAGAATTTTTTGGGTTGTAGTTGATTGTAAACAGCAAGGTAGGATGGATTTGAAAATATTCCTCAGTTAGATACCTGGCAGCTCATGGAACTAAAGAGTCATTGTCTCCATTAGTTATTAAATACGCAGTTACTGTATTTCAAAAAGCAGATAAAAATTCATTCCTTCACTGCTACAATGCTGTTCACCTAAGTTCTCTGGAACTTATTTTGTGGACAGCACCATTAATGTGAACCTTCCAACCTGTATTAAGCTATCAGTTTCTCCAGTTAAACATGCTTTGCAATTTCTGACTGCACTATTAACATGTGTTTGGGGAGGGAGAGACGCAGAGCTGACCTTAATATCCTTCATTAGAAAGAAATTCAGAGTTCAGTTCAGCCCAGCGTCGACGGAATGAGATGACTCCATTTGAAGGAGTGACTCTTTTGGAGTCAGTCTCATCATTTATACCAGTTGAAGAGGTATCTTTTTGCATGGCTATTTGCTGTTGTAAATATTAACCTACAGAATTTGGCAGCACAATGAGGCGGTTCAGCTGACTGATGCAGGATTGATATCCTGCACTGAACATACGGACGATCATGCTATATTTGAGGTATCTCGTGACTTTTGCAATCATTGACCTTCATCAAGCTTTAAATAATGAAATAATTTTACTTGCCAGAAAATGTCTGTATGGACAAAGCTTGCTAACATTGCTAAATGTTTGCCTTCTTTTATGGTTGTGTATTAGTTCTTTTTAAAGACTGTCTATTCAAAGACTGGGCCCTTCGGATTTGTACTTATGGAACAACTTCAATATAATAATGTACTAAGTATGTAGAAGCTGAGGAAAAATCAGATTAAATGTTACAGGTATTTTCTTTTCCTACCACAGGGCCAGTTCTGCCCTTTATGTGAAATGCAGGTGACCTCTATGCAGCTGCAGAGGAATTTGACCTTCAAACAGTATTTTCTCAGTAATGACTAGGCACCTTCTTTTGGTTTTAATACAGTCATACAAAATTATCACCTTAATTAAAAGCAAAACTGTAAGCACTTGTCCTTTGCTTAAATTTCAGGACCCTCTTGTTCCTTAGTTTGTTGAATGAAGATACTATGTTTTCTTTCGTACTGTAATATACTCTGTTTAGTAACGCTTCCCTTCAGGCTGGAATTATTCATCACAGTCAGAATTAGGGCTCACTCATCAGTAAACATGGATTTTATAAACGTATTACAGTTCCTTCCTCTATATATGATTGCATACTTCTTTCTTAAGGAAGAATTGGCGTCAAATTCCATCTGTAGAAACTGTTTCAATTGTAATCTGTAACTGACAGCTATACAAAAAGCAACATTTAACATGATTGTGAAAGTCCCAGGATTGAAACAGTCAGGAACAAATAGTCTTGGGAAAGGTTAGTGGTGATGCCTACAAAAAAGATACCAAAACTGCATGGTGCGTTTGCTATCAATAACTACTAGCCTTTTTGTAGAGAATTCGTTTAACCAGACCTTTTCTCTCTGTTGCCCTTGTGAGATTAAAATGTGGTAAATGGACTGAAGTTAAAAGATTAGCTAACAGGAGTAGGCTAAATTCTTGAAGCTTAGCAAATAAAAAATAGAAGGTGAATTGTATTGACACTACTAACAATGACATTTTGGGCATTGGCTGCTAAAGAAGCTATAGTTTAATATTTCAATTTCTGCACAAGAAACGTAAGGAGTTTCCTGCATTCTCAAACACAGGTTTCTCTATTAATTTTCCAGGCCATCCTCCTCTTTTACAAAACACTGTCCTCCTTCTGCACAATTTAGTTGTTTCACAATTGTATTGCATAGCAGACAAATTTCCTGTAAATTGACAAATAATGCAGGTCTTTGGCGTAATTTAGAAAGCAGTCTTGAAGCCTGAACTTTGTCCCTGTGAAGATTTGACTTTTTGTGGATGGTAATTGTTTGTGGACTTTCCCTTATTTGGCAATGAGATGATCAAGTAGTTAAAAACCCAGCAACCCTAGAAATAGTTTATTTCACACATTTAATTGCATTGCTTTAAACGTATTTGTAGGCAAAATCTGCATTTGAGGCTTTGAATAGATAAAGATTAAAATAATGCAGAATGATTGTTACACTTCCCATGCTTTTTTCCTTTTTTTTTTTTTT
>VZSC01015632.1:358243-404290 GCA_013398225.1 Steatornis caripensis
GGGGGGGGGGGGCGGGGCAGGCGTGTCTTAGAAATGTCAACACTTGAAATCAGATGTGCATGTACCTCCTTTTCTGACCAGGAGTGGAGTCATGGCCTCTGCCAGGTGGAGAGCCTGTATCAGTGGTAGACTTTCCTTGCTCTTCCCTGCACAGACTCAGCCGTGCAGGCTGGTGTGCTGGAGGAAGCAGGCAGAGCCAGCGGCATGACCCAGCCTTCTATAATTAGATCCTGATGTAAACGACGGAGTTAAGCTGTAACTACTCAACTTTCATGAAACTGCTTTTGTCATTGCTTGATGCGTGCTGGTCTACTGAGCAAGCAGGTATCATCAGAGCTAATCCTAAAAATGCATTGTTGTTTTTACAGTGACCTTTCTAAATAACGTGAAAGCGGTGTCATTTGGATCAAATCGGAGCTGTTTGTAGTCCATTAGGCTCATGTCACTGTACATTTGCCTCCAAAACATTTAATCAAATGTCCCCAGTACTCATTCTAACATGAGACTGTCTTCTTTCCCATTTAAAATAAAATCATAATATGTTTTCCTTTGGCATGAAAAAAAGAGAAAAGAAATGTTTAGCTATCTTTATTTTTTCAGGGTTGAAATGACAAGGTCTGTCTTCATCAGAATGGAAAAACTACTGTTTAGTTGTCACTGTAGCTTTATCCTTTAAACTTTAAATATCCCAGTGTTACTTTTTCTGATGCTGTAGTTATTTTCAAATTACTTTTGTGCAAGTTGAAAAGCATGTAGTAAAAACATGTATGGCTTACAGAAATAACTTAGAACTAACAGTATTCTGAAAAAAACCCCAAGCTACCCTGTACTTGAAAGCACTTTGATAATTAAACTGAACAATTTAAAAAGTAAAAAAGCAAAGCAATTTGGAAAGGAAGTAATTGTATAACTAGCAAATATTTAAATAGAACAGGACTATTTCCTGCAGTGTAGGATTCTTTGCAGAGTGTTTCAAACAGTTGAACTCACAACAGGAAGTAATTTGCTGTTGAAAATAAGATCACATGAAACTCACTGCCTATAGTGATAAAAGGGAAGTACTTCACTTGGTAAAACTGCTAGTTAATGTGAAGGCATCAGAGGAGTTTAGTGTCACTGTGTGCTTTTAAATTAGTTTGGAATGTTAGAAACAGGAGTGGAGAAGACATGACAATCACATGTAACAATGATTAAATGAACACAGGTCCCACCAGACATCAGATTACATGAAATGGCTGTTTGAAAACATCAAAATCTTTATCATAGGTGCCTGCAAGCCAATTAAAAAAGGATGTTTTAGATCTCTGCACTGTCACACACACAAACAATTGATGACAGTGACTAAAATTCTTTCTAAATTCCTATGCAGGCCAAGATGTAAATATAGACCTGTAAGCCGAAAATCAAGCACCTTGAAAACCAATTTCTGTATTTCCTTTAAAGTGACCATGGAAAGGATGATGTTTGATGATATCTGATTATGCACCTGAAGACAGTAAACCATGATACTTTTCATTCTGAAGTATCACTCTTTCAAGTGGAACAGGGAAATCTTTCTCAGAGGTTAAGGAAAAAAGTAAATTCTTGGTATTAAACCATGCAGAAGGGTTAAGAATTTTCTGGAGCTGATGCACAAATTCAGTCCTGTCAACTATATCAGCTACTCCGTGTGTCCAATTTACAAGTGACTTTGATAAGACAGAGCATTTTTATATAGTTCTTTATATTTGATTTTATGCTTGTTTTATGCTTTTTTTTTTTTTACCATGTTGTCACCCTTGAATGACCTGTGGGACTTTGAAGACTGAAGCTGCTGCTTCACCCACCATCCCTATATTCTTAAAATACTTCAGGCAGGACCATGGCTTTTCCAAAGCAACTTCTTTTCTTAG
Source organism: Steatornis caripensis (assembly GCA_013398225.1). Classification (NCBI taxonomy): domain Eukaryota; kingdom Metazoa; phylum Chordata; class Aves; order Caprimulgiformes; family Steatornithidae; genus Steatornis; species Steatornis caripensis. Next base: position 360,136 of record VZSC01015632.1, read on the forward strand.
GGCCTAATGCCAACATTAATAGGAATCATTCAGTTGACTTTGATAGCCCTTGCATCTAGTTTTAGAAACATTCAATCTGTTGAGTACATCTTTGTAAGGAATCATTCTTAGAAAATATTTACCCTTACCATTCCTTCTCTGGTAGTGCTAGGCAGCATTCGCTGTATTTGGATGATAGCTTGGCCACTCAATAGCAATATGGTCATCTGCTCTAACGTGCCTTAATTCACAAATATGATAGTATGGCGTATTCCTGGCACATGTATCTGTGCTAACATACCTTTTTTAATTTATAACAAAAGAAATTTAGTTCTATGCTTCAGTGTTAAATTATTATAATCTGAATTTTAATTAAATCTTTGCTATATAAACGTGGCATTTTAATGCTCTCAGTAATAAAATAGTGTTTTATTTTAAGTAAGTCACTAGAAAGATGTTATAATAGTTGAGATTGAATATATTTACACTTATTCAAGGGGGAAGAAACGATCTTGTTTCCAGGTATAACACAGTGACATGGTTTGTCAGTTTTTCTGTACTATATCCAACTATATCCATACATATGTAAAAATAGTTTGCATTTCTAAATTAGTCACAAGTGCTTTCTCAGTGGGCATGTTGTTGCTCAGTGTCATGTGTTTCATTTTGCCAGGAATCACACAGTGTCTTCCTCTCACTGAGACCAATTGGACTTTGGGAATGAAGTCAGTTGGAATTACTTGACCCTTGATGAGTTGCTCCCTGTATTTGTACGGGGTGTTATGACTGGAGAGAGATTCATCTGCCTGCTTGGGATATTGCAGTGTAAATGTCCTGCATAGCCGGTGCAGTGCAGGACTGCACTGCTAGGAATGGTGGCTGCTCTGAAAGATGGGTAGTCCGTAATGTACACAGACTGCAGGCCAGACGTGGATAGTTTATGCAGTTTAAGAAGTTTGGCTCTTTTTCTTGCTTTGCCCCAGAATCACAAAGCAACAGGCTTAGATTCTACTCCTGAAATCAGCTCAAAATATGCATCATGTAATTATTTCATTCCCCAAGTTCCTGTGCAGTTGGGACTCTTATTAAGGTGAAGATTACCAGTCAGATAAAGTAGTTTTATTTCCTATAACACTTGTTAAGTTTGCAGTTTCTACTAAAAATCATAGTTTTCCAGATACTCTCCTTTAATCACAACATGCCATGTTGACACAAGTTATTTACTTAGGAAGCATGTCATACCTCAACATTTACGCATATTCATGGGAAAACACAGAAAAGATTATGGTATAAAAGTTGCTTCAGACCCAATGCAATCGCATACCCACTGATAATTTACATGTGTCTTATACAACTATTTATTCCGCCTTTAAAAGGGGGAAAATCAGTTACCAAAGCAACTGCTATATTGTGTGTTCCTAATGCTATTTTTAAGATAAAGAACATTGGTAAGGCACACATATCAGTATCTCTTAGGAATAAGTACACGCTTTTCAAAGGGGAAAAACACCAGAACTATTATAATCACTGAATTTTTAAAAAAAGTTCAGACTTGTTTGCTAAGTATTTCTGTATTACTGAGTTCTATCACTGTTTTTACAGCATTGTAAAATATTCTCACAAGACTTTTAAGTAATATTCAGGAAAAAACCAAAGGGAAATAGTAATATGGGACAGAAGGGGCTAAGTGAAATACATTTGCGTTCAGGATAAGTCCGGTAGGCCAAGCAGCATTTGCAATCCGAAGTGTGCAGCCAAACGCGCAACATTTATGTCATTGCAGAAGAAGACTCTATATAAATACAAGCTACTGGTGATAGTTTCCTTCCTTTCTTTTCTGCTCAGCCAGTAGAACACTCCCCTATCATTGCTCTGAGAGTTGGGAACATAATGTGCTCTGTATTCCTTGCCACAGAGCAAATGCTTGGGACGGAAGATTTTTGCATATCACTGTTATGGGCCGAACAACTATGATTCTGTGTCACAGTGGAAAATAATAGCACATGACATAAGCTTCAGTAAATCATTTTTGTCCTAAGTGCACTCATAACCAAGTTACAGACTTTTAAAATGCTAGTTTCTACTCTTTTTTTCTGGCAGTCCAAAGGACACAGCAGAATATGGTCAGTTTAGGAAGAGTTGGGTTTTATTAATCATATTTAACTTTTTCTGTTAACAGCTTGTTTATGAATAGACTGACATTTCCTTGATTCTGGTTGCACTTGAGAATTGTTTACAAGATAATAGTTTCCAAAAAAATCCTGGTCCATGGCTCAGTATAGCCAATGCATATGAATCTCTGATGTTGATCAAAGTCCTTCAGATGGCATAAGTCAAGTGATGCTGTCGTGAACATTACAGTATGTTTCAAATGCTTTTTGTAAACCTGTAGGGTTATGAATGTGAATATAGCTTTCTGTCAGTATTAGACAAAGCTCTGTTTTTATAAACCCTGGAAAACTTAATTTGAAGAATGCCTGCGATATCACTTGTTCCCTTCAAAACCCTACATCTTTGGTGAGCCAAGATAAAGCAGTAGTCAGACTGGAACTAGTGGAGCTACTCTGATGGTCTAAATGAAAATCAAGACGTTCCGGAACAAGTATTTTGCCTATGGAGAAAAAAAGGAGTTATGTACAATGGGCCCAAAGTCAGTCCTGCTTTGTACTTGCAGAAAGTGCTGATGCACCTCTTAGAAAGACCAGATCATTCTGACTCTGGATTACTCACTTAAAGCCACCTGTGTGATTTTCTAGCTGAAGAGCAGGACCCAAAATGAACACCCAAGAAATGTTGAAGTGATGCAACGTAAGGAACCTCTCCCCACCCAAGTGAATTTTTCTGGATTTTATTGTAAAGGAGCATTTGCCCAGCTCTGGGTCAGATTTTCAGAGTTGTATAAATAACACAACTTGCAATGAAAGAAGTGCGGCTGGGTTTTCCTACAACTCATGGTGATCTACTCTGTTCGCTTAGAAAAAGAGTTGATTTATGTGATATTATTAATCTATCCAGTAATGTCTTCAGTCATTTACATTGCTGGCTGAATAAGGCTTCAAATTGTCTGCTGTCCTATTTGAGGAATAACAGTGATGTCTGAGTCCATGGCTAATCCAGTATTAGTCATTTCTCTGCTCAGGTGCAGTATCAGTGTCTCGGGTTACTTGATTCAGAGGTAATCATCTATGGATAGGTATTTTGGGAGAAGCACAAGCCATGGATCAGTGCATGCATCCTCTTTGTGGCTCAACTCTGCAGAATACTGCAGGAGAACTTTTGTCTCTGAAATCAGGATTGAAGCGCATAGCAGGCAAGCCATCCAAGCCCATGTAGAGCTCTTCATTTTCTCTACCAATTGTATAAATCCTGTTGGTCTCTGATGGAAAGTAAGTCTGAAACATTTAAAGATACTTCATTGCATTTAGAGTGCCTCTGCAGTAGTGGAAATGGATAATACGTATTGGGAATCCAAGAGTGTGTCACTTTCAACAGAGAGACGAAGATTGGAGGAAAGATGTGAAAAAAAGATGCATCTGTTTTAATTTGTCTTTATTCTCTAACTCTGGATATTAAGGGCTTTTCCTGGCTCCCTCTGCTGGCTATGAAGCTGGCTTAGCATTTTTTTTTCCCCACTATGGTATTATTTTTGCTGGTGAAAATAGCTATGGCAGCTTTGTGTCTATCTCAGCCTTCTACCCCCCACTATCCTGCTCTACACATTCTTCTGTGCTCAGATACACAATTGTTTTTATGACTAATTCCTCTCCTTCCTTGTAAGATTACTATGTAATTCGTATCTGAAAATGAATCCATCCTTTTAAAAAGCAATCAGTTACTCCAAGTGCATAAACAAAGTAGCAAAAAAAGAGAAAAAAAATGAAGTTTCTAAAATACTAAGCAGTAATTTCCAGTATTAATTGACTTTTTATCAACACTGAATTTAAATAATGAAATAATAACAACAGCATAGCGGCAGAAGCCCGAATCATGAAATGTTTATATTATGCTTTATACAGTTCCTCATTTCCAGTCACCTGAGATTTAAAATGCTGCACTTGCTTTATAGTACTTAAGCAATAGTAGTACTTTGGCCTGACATAGAATTTCTGTCTCTAAAACATTTAAGTATAAACTGATTAAAACTGACAGTTCTCCTGTAGAGCAGGTAATAACTACTGTCGCGGATATATCCCAGAACATCCCCAATTCACAGAAGGGGATGCTAATCTGTTAAGATTAAGCAAAATATCAAGTCAAAGCAAAAAACAACCCTTGTTCAGATGTTCACTTTTAACTGTGAATTCCACCATCTAGATCTAGTTTGCTGCTGCATGTGCAATTGATCACAGTTATTAGTACCTAGCTGATCATTATCACACCTAGAGTCATGGTATGTGTGCATGATTTTGGTATTTGCATGAACAAAATAACAGACGCATTCGAAAGGACCGTTGAAAGAGCAGCTACATCAGCTGATCTTGCCTGCAGGCATTGAAAAACAATGATGAGCACTGTGGCCACTGCAGCAGGAACTGCGTTAGCCCAACACGACAACGCAGCCAAATATACCAACTGCCCCCTGCTCCTTTCTGGAGTTGGGCAACAGTATCTTTCAGTTAATCTAAGCCCTCTCTTCTGAGAGTCACCACTTCCCTCCCAAAAGATGTACTCCTGTCTGTGTCTTGTCTTTTCTGGGCTGGAACCCAGCCGAAGTCCTTTGTGTGGGAAATGAGCTCCTGGGCTAGATTTTTTTCTATGCAATTTTTAACACTCCTTAGTGACTCAGCCCAAATCCTGTGGGAATTCCTAAACCACTTTGAGGGTTTTGAAAAAGTTGCCCTGTACCTGTAGGGCTCACTGCATTCCCAGAGTTAATGGGTAAATATGTTGGTGGTAGGCAGAAAATTCTGTTATTGTATCTTGTATTACTCTTGCTGCTATAGTATATGGATGCTGCAGGATTTTGAATGTTTCTATCCTCCCAGCTTCCTGCTGAGATATTATTACTTGGGTTAAAAGCTAAGTGACTTTGTGTATGTACACACTCCATTCAAATATATGTTTGCTAATAATCTGTGTAGCATGAATGGAAAAGCATTTCAGATGTGGTAATGCAGAACTTGACTTACGGTAGTAACTCACGTTTGGTTTGGGGCAAGCTGCTGCAATCTGGGTTGAAGATTGCACTTTCTTCTTAAATTTAGGTTGTTGTTCTCCTGGGACTTTTTTGATTTTTTTTATCCTCATTGACAAGTAAATATAAACTTAACCTTGAAGTGCTTCTTGAAAATTTTATATGAAAAACTTTTCTAGATATACAATTGAATATTTTACTAAGTGAAAGTTTTAAGGTTTTAATGCAGTAAAATAATTGCAATCAAAATTATCACAATACATAAAATTAAGCAAATAATTTGAGACCTCTCATTTTTTGGACAAAAAGTCTACATTTTTAGTGATCAAGGTAGAGAAAGAGAAGATAGCAATTCTGGACACATTCTAACTAACTTCTCTTTGAAGAATACTTAATATTCTGAGACATAAGTTCTGATGGTATCAGCTACATAAACTGATACATGCAGTTTGGGACCCGTCATAAAATCTGAGATCGTGACCTGATCCTGCAGCCCTTGGCCAGAGAGCTGGAGTGGAGTCAGCTATGGACTGCAGGTCACATTCACCCAGAATAGTTTTGAAAAAATGCATGGCGATGTTGAGACATTTACAGGTTTTGCTTTCTAAAAAAATAACTTGATTTCTACATTTTCAACCAAGAGGACAGTGCCATCAGACCTTACTAATCACTATCCCTAGTAATTGACTGTAAACTTCCCTTGTCTGACTCTTCACGAGAACAGATCATGTAGTGAAGGAGGTGAGTTTATACAGTAAGGTCTCTTAAGAGCAGAGTGAATAACCCATGTTCACTGCTGCTTGCACACAAGGAATAATTTTAACACTTCATTGGGAATTTGATAATAATTCATACGTATCACACCACTCATGAGTTTTAAAGTACCAAAACAAAACCAAAGTTAAATCATTGAAGTTACATAGATGAGTTGTTGCTGCTGTACACTCATCGTTTGAGGAGATGTCCACCACCCTACTTGGTTGCCTTTGCTGTTTATTTCAGACATTCACTGCAATGCCTTCTGCTGGAAGAGCTCCTGTGTTTCCAGTCTAGGGTAATAGGATCCTGTCTGCTTAGGTAATGAAAAGCTGCAACTTGAAGACAATTTACATATAGACCATTCACATCAGTCTGTTTGGATAAAACATCATAAATGGTGTCACTTCCATACAATTTCTTTCCTGCAAAAGTGAAAAAAGAGAGACCTAGGAGGAAGGCTGTTCATACTCCAGAGAGTGTTTCTAATACAACTTTCCCTAACTGTGCTTACAGGCTTTCAAACCCTTATCGTTCCATTCTCTGTTAAAACCAATGTAACAAGCACAGCCTGTCATTTGCTTGAAGATTTGCGTCTAATTCCTCACATTTTTTGAACTTATGATATTGAGAGCGTTTCTGATGGAAACAAGATGGCTGATAGAGATCAAGGGTAAGAATAGGCCATCTCGTAGTAAAGTGACTTTGTCTGTATGCATGTGTGTGATTTTGCCTTGTAATTAATTTTCATTCAGAAGGGGAATCTTTAAATATTAAAATACAGTCCCTCCAGCCACCTGGCTTTCTACTCTTCATGGCTTTTGTGTGTGATCGAGCTGTCTTTTCACAGAGGCTTCTCGTGTGACAGATGATACCCTGCTGTTTAATGTGAAGCAAATGGGATAGCTTATCTAACGTGACAGGTACAGTCATCTGTTGTCAAAGCTGTGACAGTACTGACCAGGATTATCTGGATGAGCGGTCATCTTCACGTTGCAGCATGGAAGGTGTGGGCCTCATGGATAAACTGCAATAGTACAATGAGATATATGGCCACTGAAGTGGAAAAGATGAGGCAGACTAGATGCCAATGTGATATATAAAGACATCAGAAGCTGACGGATGAAATTAAGATAAAGATTTTTGGGGTGTAGATAAGTGTAGTGGAGGATGTATGAAACACATACCCTTGGAAAACCTGGTAGACATTATTTGCAATAAAATAGGATGTAAGTTCAAGTTCATTTTTATGCAGTTAGTTAAGCAAATGTCTGTACAGACTGCTATTTGGCATTATTTGTGAATCATTGGAGAATTCTCCCAGTGCTAAGACTAATAAGGTGTAGAGGCAAGTGACTGAGCAGCCAACAGCATGAGATATTTTTCTAAAGATAATTGCGAGCAAATGAACCAAGCATGTAGATAGTTTAAAAGTTGGTTTATTATGTGGCTGTAGTGAGTGCAGCATTGTCCAACTTGAGAGTGGCGTTACAGTAGCTTTGATAGAACATAAAATTTTGCCATTACAGCTGGGATTTTCACAAGTGCCACATTTATGGACATTCCTTGGGGAATTAGCTATCTTAGGAAGGGCAGGGCTTACTGCAAAGAACAAGTGAGTAGTATTAGAACTTTTAGGATGTCCATATAATGAACTTCAATATGTGATTTGTAAAAAATGTCTATGTGAGTGCAAGCCAATGGAATTTTTAATACATATGGTGAATGAGCTTTTGAACAACAGAAAAGGCAACTGGTGGTTGCTTAAAAAGACAAGAATGACTTGCTTCCAGGAAGAGGGTCAGAGAAAAACAGAAAATCATCTGTGATCTATGTTTCAACAATAGAATTCAGCAGAAAGGAGCTGAACATGCTGATAGATCTACTGCTGCACAGCAGAATACACTCAAGAGCATGCGAGTATGACAACCCAGCAGGCTGCAAAGTTTTATCAGGTGTTTCACAGTTTTATTAAATCCTTGTCTGCCAAAGTCATACAGATGCACAAAAATCAAAGCTTTCATCTACAGGAAAATTAGCGAAGTTCTTCTGTAGAGGAAGTGCAGTGTTCAACCCATCAGACATCTGTCAGGAGACTGAAGCCGGTCCATTGATCCTGGCAGCTTGTCTCATACTTTTTCCGATGGGCGGGATTGGCAGCTCTGCTGTGATGATGTGGTCGGAAAAGTACTTTTTAGTTTCTTTCCAAAGAGCATCACTATATAACAATGTAGAGACTTTCATGGTTTGTAAAAATTAAAAGTGTGTGTTGGGTGTTCAGAGAAGTGGTATTTCTGCTTACCCTTACTGGCCTGTTAAGAATTTACCTACATCACACACCTCTCAACTTTTCTTGGGAAGACCTAAAAAATAGCCTCAGTGGTTCCGTCCTAGTGCTTCTCTCCTAGTCCGCATCATCAAGCCCTGTCTTTAGTAGCTGCTATTTCAGTGTAGGCAAGGTCCTGGGCAGTAGGAAACTGCGGGTTGCAGTCTGTGCCAGCTTGCTGTTCTGCCGGTTAGCTAATTTTCCAATAAAAACAATGTGATCATTAAATACAACTTCCTTATACCTTAGTGACTAGAACAACATCAACATCCTGTGATTGTATACAGGAGCATCTGTGGGGTCTGAGAAAGAGAGATGAGACATCTCTTTACTATTTTTGGCACTGATTCTTGGTATTTCTTCCATTTGCAGACCCTCTGTGCCATTTTCTGATGACAAAATTGATCCCTGAGGGCGCAATTGGTATTAATGAGATGTAAATGACAGATGAGGTGACAGATGACAGTGTCATCAACCAAAGAAATAAAGAACAGTATCATGAATAAGCACAAAACATTCACAGGGCAGAAATGAGCTGTATCTAGTATTGTTGAGCAGGTAATTTTTTTTTTAAAGGTAATGCCTTGGAAAAAAAGATAATCAGAGCATGAAATATTAGCATGAAATGGCTCTGACTGTTGTAGCTCTGAGCAAACATTTTTCAGGGTATATATTGTAGGGGATTGAGGACGAGAAAGATGACTCATTCATTTATTTAAGAGTGACAGTGAAAGAAGACATGCATGGCAATGGAAAGCAGGTATTATGCACTTGCTGTTTACGAAAGAAAGGTTTGATGTTTTCACGGGTCATCGCATGAATAGCGGAAGAGAACGGAAGATGATATTTAGCAAAGGTCATGAAAGCTTTAATCTGGAAGCCTATGACATATGTCTTGGTATGTTAAACAATCTTGAAGCCTGGTAGAATATGAGATTTTCACCAGGATTTTTTCTTGCTGATAACAGCCTGATTCATACCTGTCCAGCCACTGATAATCCATCTAATTTTTTAATCACTAAAACACGTAAAAGCTGCTGCCCAACTTACTAGCACCTGTAGAAGCCCAGACTTGAAGAATGGGCTGAACTTGTGAGGATGGGCACGTGGATAATTCATTTCCCCTCTCATTCTGGCCTATATTTGTTACAGTTGGTTTTGGTCTCTTTTGTGGCTGATACCCCTTTGGGTTTCTGCGGATTACTGGCTTCAACTCTGTCTGGCCAAGAGTTGCTGTTAACCCTCCCTCCTCCCCTTACGATGGTACTGTTGCCTGCAGAAAGCGTCATTTTGGAAGCACAGCTGCAAAAAGCTAGCAGAAATTTAACTTGGTCCCACATTTTATTTAAAGTGTGCTGTTCTGTCTCACTAGGGCACAAGAATCATTTTTCTACACAACAATTTTTTGGTTGCAAAAAGAACTTACAAAGTTCAGAGTGGTGAACAATTGACAGACTTGCTATCCTGTACGTTTATGACTCAGGAGGATTTATTAAGGCCTACTGAAGTTTGGACACCATTTGTGGTGTAGTATGTAGAATGAGAAAAATCCCTGTTACCAGTTTAGCTGAGGAGCTGCAGGTCTGTTATTTCTCCAAGAATGCTATCAGCTGGATCCCACTCCTCTTCAGTCAGCTGGCTTGAATCAGCTGGATCAACTTCTTTTGGTGTAAGTAGGAGTTAGAGTGGGTTGGAGTTGCATAAATTGCTACATGTGGATGACAGCGGAGGATAAAATTTTAATTCTCTTTGTGATTTTTTTCTTCTGAAAACTAAATAAAAAAATTAAAAAATACTATGCCATCACAAAATATTTTAGTGTCAGGAAAAATGCAAGCCATGTCTCAGTAATTCTTCCTCTGATGCTTTTTAAGATTCATTGTTATTATTTGGCATTTGAAATTAAAACTGTATTACTTGCACTCATAGGTCACACCAAATATCTATCTGATCAGAAGACCGAAAACTTTTAGAGACTTGTTTCTAATGTGAATACCTAAATTAAAAATTCATAGTTCACTTTCGTCAGATACTGTGCAACATTCCTTTAAAATTCAGTGTTCCAGTGAGCAATCTTCATTTGATACAATATTCATGGAAAGTAATCACAGAAGGTTGCAATGCAGTCAGAGCAGATTTGTTTGAAAGTTCAGTGGCGTTTGTTTGGGAGTCTTGCTGAGTGCTTGTTCCTCACTCAGCGATGCACTGTGGCAAATTCCGCCGTTCTGCTATTCTTCGGCATGTTGAGTTACTCTTAGGTTGCTTATTCTGGTGTTAATTTGTATTACTCAGCATCCTGAAACTCAGTCCTTTAAAACTTGTTAGTGGAAGTAGTTTGGCTTTTCTTATAGCTTATGTAATAAAACCTATTTGCTTTGATTTGATAGCATGATGTTTCACTGGATAATCTCGTTCCTGGTTCAGTCCACCTATCCATCTCTTTTTGTGGATAGCAAAATTAGTTGATTTAGTTGTCACAGGTTGGATTAATTCAATGGGCTTTGGCGTTAATAAATTCAGGTGAACTATTTATCTAACTTGTAGTCTCTGGAACTCTCTTTCGGCACAAATGGAAAGAGAAGAATACAGCAAAATACTCTGCTTTTTCGAAACATCCTTTGATCTTATGATTTGACAAAATTAGTTTTGAGAGAGTTTTGTTGTGAGCCTACATAATGAAATTGGCAACTCATTCTCAGTTCCCTTAGGGTGATATCTTCAGTGGTTTATGTAAAAGTGTGTAGCTGAATATGTGGGGAGATTATTTTTGACATTTCTGGCTTAGAGAAATGATGCATTTTGAATGGCTGGATACACTAGTTCTCAGGTGACACTGATTTTTCCCATGTAAAAAAATAACGATAGTTAATACGTGTTTTCATATTTAATTATTTTAATTGTATTTCAATTTAGTTTTCTAATCAGAAGTATCATTTTCTTGCTACTTGAATTTAAGTGATTGTGAGGAGTTTTAATCACAGGTGTTTAAAGAACTGAGTAAGGTTGAAGTAAATGAATAAAACGGAAAGATTTATTCTGTTTTCCCTTTTGTTCTATAGGAACTCACCTGCCTCAAGTGCTGGAGTCACAGAGAGATTTGGTTGGGAGAGCCTGGCAGGACGTTCAGGTACAGACCTGATAAATACTTAGAAATAACAGTGTGGTTGTCTAAAACCTCCTAAACCAATGCTGAACTTGAGGTCGTTTTTATCTGTAGATATGCTTTCCTCTCTAAAACTCAGAATAGTCTTATTTATTTGAAGCCAATATGTACCCATAGTCTAGTTCTATTTTTTTTTAAATTAGTTGTTCCTTTTCTATTTGCTTTTGAAATAAGTAGCATGGGACTCTCACCTTGACCATCACAAGTGATTCAGCATTTCAAAGCACTCTGTTTTCACTGACACCACTACATGTGGTACACACAGGTATCTAGAAAGTCTTACCGCTCTGCCTGTTCTCTTTTGATTTTGTCTTGGAGCCTTTTTTTACTGGCTCGCTACCGAAATCAGCCTTGTCCCTGATTCCTCAGACTGCTGTGCCCTCATTGGGTTGTCTTCTTGATCCCATTCACTTAGTGGAATTTCCAATAATGTAATTTAATTTTGGGCCCTAGTACCATGTTCCTTTCCCTCTGACACTATCAGTTAATTTCCTTCTCACCCCTGTGTCATGAACAGGGTCTCAGCTGAGAACAGCCTACTCCATTTCCTGTCCTGAGTGTGTGTTCAAGATAGCTTTGGTTTTCTCTGACACCCACCTACTACTCCCACTCCCTCACTGTGGTTCCCTCATCATGTAAATGTCTGCTCGGATTGAATATGCAAATGTGCTCCCAGAGCTCTGCTCTCAGGGAGGAAAATAGCTGTAGCAAGGCGGTGAATAAAACGGGCTCTGAGTTGAATGGAGCGGCTGCTTTTAGGATAAAGAAGCATTGCAGAGCAGTGCAATTTGGATGAGGTATAAATGAGTCATTTAAAGACATTCCTTGTTTTTTTCTCTGAACCAAATGTGTTTCTGAGCTGAGAGAATAAATGTGACATAAACCTGGAAAGGAGACTCCAGATCATTGTGGCATTGCATGGCTTCGTTACTGTGGCAGACTGCTTATGATGTGGTTGCTTGACAGTTAGGAATAGGGTTTTGGTTTGCCTACACACTTGAAACTGAATCAAGTGACTTTCCTGTTTTCTTCACACATGATCAGCAAACATAACTCTTGTTACACTACATACGTAATTCCCATAATATTGTCAGTTGTGCCCTGACATAATGTGTAAAGACACAGAGGATCGTTTCTTCAGTAGATGTAAGCTGGTGAGGATGAGAGGTATTCTGACAGCCAGGCACTGGCATACCAGATCTCTTTTCCCCACCCCTGAAACAGAAGAAGCTGTGCTTATATGAGTGTTCTGGATGGGTAGTTTTTAGGTAGGGTAGAATACCAGAGGAGATGCTGTTCTCCATCTCGAAACAGAGAAAGCCTGTATGGAGGCAACAGAGAGACTTCTAAGGAAATGCTTCAGATGGAGTTGCATGCTACCTATTATCGGGGAAAGAAAAAAGTCATAATGTTTCTTGTTCTTTCTCTTCAGTTGCGATAGTTTTAGCTTTCCAGTATCAAACACCCTGGCCACATAGTAATGGATCAGCATTAGTGCACCCATCAGAGGAGTGCAGGATACAAGCGGCATTTGCTAGATGGACTATAACAGTTTATGTAGATAATAAGAACGGTTACCAGAGTCTGCAGCCATAATTGTGCTAGGCACTGCACAAATGACCAAGTTGAAGTAAAACGTGACATTTCACACAGCGTGCCAGGGACAGAACTGAAAAGAGAAAGCAGGCTTTTCGGCTCATGTCTCCCTTGGAACATGCTATCTTTGCACATAAACAGCGGCTGCAGAAATGAACGTCTGAAAAACCTGTGGTTCCCATGCTTACATCTTTAGAACTGTTTCCAAAATAAGTATTTTGAGATGCTAGTAGACATAAACATGCTTAATCTTAAAAAAGAAACAGTTAAGACTCATTTTGTTGGTAGATTATCTGAGGGGATTATTTTGCTGTGAGTGTCCTGATTAGCAGTGAGGGCTGCAGCAATGCCTTTGAGCTGTGTTGGGATGTGTGTATGTGCTGGCTGGACAGCTTGGTCAGGATTTGTTGCTTTTTTGTAAGTTTGTATAAAGTCGTGAACCACTTACCAGGGCTGGTTTCTTTATGTGGTGTCTAAAATGAATAAATCTATTACACTGCAGTGATTATTTTCTAGTTTTTTTAATGTTGAGGTCCTGGTATTCCCTCGCTTGAAAGCTTAGGAAGGCACAATGTGCACTTCTACCGTTGTTTTCTAATTTTTAGAAAAGAAATCAGTGAGAAGGAGTGGTATCTGGTGATAACAGAAAGACTGTTGTGTTGTTCAAGACAACTTAAAACAGGGAAAGGCAAGTGATAGCAGTGAGTCAGCCTTTCAGAGCAAATAACTAGTACAGACCTTTACTCTGGGTGACACTATCACAACGCACTTGACTAGAAAAGTACCCTACCAGAGGCCTTCTCTGAAGATGTCAGAGAGATAAAAATACTAAATGTAGTATTCATATATACTGAGAAGGATCAAGAGAAGATTTTGGAAAAACTGAAGAGCTGAAAATCTAGTTTCAGATGTGAGGAAAATGTTGGACCCATAAATAAATTATAGCTATGGAACATTTAGAACTGCAGAATTAATTATAGCCTTAATAGAAGGCTGAGATTGAGAGCCTGCTGTGAAGGCATTACAGGGCTGATTAAGGTCAGTCTCGGAAACAGAACGCTTAAGAAAAAAAAAATTTTTTTTCAATGACACATGGCATTGCTGGTGCAGAAACCTAGCATGGACTTAGGCAACCACATACACAAAGGAAAGGTGTGTGCCAGAGGCCAGGTGGAGTTCTGACTTAAAATTGATACTTGAATTTTATTTTCTGTGTTAAGATCAGTTAATCACACGAGTTTTGTACACAACTATCTTGGAAATTAGGCCTATTTCTATGAAAATGTTCAGCTTTGTTCTTCTGACGTGTTTTCGTATTTTTACTGTCTCCTTTAGTCAAAATTGTTCTTCAGATTGGTCGTAATGAAACTAGTGTGGATTTATGGTGTATATGAACAAACTGCATTTGGAATATACCACCAGGTAGCTGGGGCATAAATTTGAAAGCTGATGTGTTTCAACCTGTTTGAAGAAAAGAGTCATAATTTTTTGAGTTAATTATTTTCTGTGAGCAGGAGAAGAACTATTAAAATAGAAATGACACTAGGTTTTGTGAGCTGGATAACAGGGAGTGTTTTTCGAAAGTGTGAATTCAATTATGGGCTGTAGTAAGAAGTGTGATGTTACAAATCTAATTGATAGGCAATTTGTCGAGGGTATAGTATTCATAGATTTGCTGAGTGCTTCTTTCATCCTGCAAGTACAATATGTTCTTGTGTAATTTTATTCAAGTGATCAATTTAACATATACCATTAGGAACAAATAGACGTCTGTGGAAGGTATTGGTGTGTCATACTCCCAAACCTGACATCAAGGATGGGATAGTGGTAATGATGGTTAGTATGATTATGATTTAGTTCTGCTTGTTTATTTGTGGGGAGGTTAAATGATCACAGACTGGCTGGAGTCCAGTGAAATGGGTAAAGCAAGGACAGATGTGAGACAGACTCATCAGTAAATTTAAAAATAAACGTAGGGTTTAGTTGAGCTTGCTGAAGATGGCATTAAGGCTGATGTAACTCAGTTGTCCTCTTCCAATCTTCATAAACATCTTGTGTTAATCTGAAACCATTATTGTGCTGCTATAACAAACTGACGTGCAGAAAATGCTGTGGATTTTGTCTCTGCAGATAATTGGAGCTGCGCCATGGTGCTTTTCCTTTCTTTATGTTAGAGAGTTTAGAATCTCCATGTCAGGAATATTAGAGTATTTGGACAGCAATTGCTGCCATTAGGTACTGTTGCTCACAGCAAAAGCTGAAAATGAGTAGAAAACATTTCCGCTTCTAATTACAGGAGAACACTTACTCTGAGATACAGAGTTGTGTATGCTACCCTTCTCTGCGGGTTTCCCATTTTCTCTGCTAACATCTGTAAATAACTTTCAGCTTGTCCCTACTGATTCCCCAGCTGCTCTGTCTCCCTTGTTGCTAATGTCAGAGACAGATGAGTCTCGAGAGGAATGCGAGAAGGCTGGAACAGAAGTACTGCAAACGCCCACAGAGCAGTCGGGTTGTTCCAGTTGGTCACCAGCATCCTGCTGGCGCCCAGAGAGTCTGGAAGTTCATTGAGGTCATACAGGTCCATCCCGAACATTTACACATGAACAGAGGAAACACTAAAGGTTTCCTATGTGTTCAATGGTAAATCGTCTTCCTCCTCCTTCTTTTGTTTTGTTCCCTCTCTGGGTGTTATCTTCCACTTATTGAATTCGATAGCAAAACTCAAACTGGCTTAAGTGGGACAAGATCAGTTTCCATGCCAGGAGGAATTATTATAATAGGGTAATGATGATCATCCAACTGGTGTTTTATGTAATGATAGCATGGTATTTTCAGGATTGTATTTACCTATGAGTTCTGTCTGAGGCTATGAAGCCACAGTCTGATAATATTTTCCCCTGTGGATGCGTAATCATCCACAGGCTATGCGTTTTACAGGCTGGTGATATTGGAGGGTCAGTGAACATTAGAACCTATTCCAGTCTGAGCAATGGACAGTGCAATAGCTGATTGCTAAATAAACATGACTGTCAGGTTTGTCCTCAGCTGTTTAGAAGGTGGTAATTTCCCTGGAAACTGGATTACAAGACTGTGTGTTAAGAGTCCATCTTCAGTACCAGAGATGCCTTCTAGGTGGGAATGCGAATAATCTCTGAGAAAGTGAGCAGACACAGAAGGCTTTACCTTGTTGATAGGAAGGGTATTTTTAGCTGTAGGACCAGCTAAAAAGGAGGGAAAATGCTTGCCTAGAAAGGACAGCAGAAGAAAGGGAGGGTTTGTGAATTGGAGATGAAAATATATACAGGAGAGGAGAGTCCTGTGCTACAGAAAGGCTAAGGTAAAAGCACTGCCAGAGCCCCCTTAGGCCAAGCAAGGCTTAGATGTACCTACCAACGTTGGCAGGTCCGAAAGCATTAGGTTCAGTGACGGTTGCTGCACAGCTGATGTATCTATGCAGAGCAAATCTGACACATCCCAGCTGGGTCAGACTGCGTATTTGCACACAGGCTCAATAACGTATGGGCAATGAAGTTGATGCAGCAGTCTCTCTGCATATGTGACTCAGCATTCTTGTGAAATGGCCATTTGTTCAGGATATCCAGACATCCAGCATTTGGACAAATCTATTCAGTCGCTGCTCAAAGCACCAGAGAGAGAGATTTCCTGCTGTAAGCAACAGACTAGTATGCACGCTGGGAGAGCTGGCAGGTCTGCTGAGCATGCCTGGATCCAATGCAGTTGGGACCCCCGCACAGCTGTGTGTGAGCTCTACCAGGGATATGCAACAATTGAACTACTCCCAAAGTTTCCAATCTGCAGAGAATAACAAGATTGAGTTCACAAAGCCCAGCCCCATTAGCAGGGCAGGGCGGGGGGTGTGTGGGGGGGAGGTTCGGGGGTGCGATGTGTTGTGCAGGGGAAGAAAAACACGTTTGGATGAAGGTCAAATCGAGTAATCCACCATTTATTCTTACAGGTACCTTCTACACATTCACATCCAGTCTCTACCTTCTCTCTCGGATTTGTCTATTCATGGCTTCCAGCCCGCCTACTCCAGCTTTGCTCTTTGTTATTCCTTTCTTGTTTCCCCTTTCTTTGTGTATATGTAGACTCTAGCTTCTCCTTTACACTTCTATCCTGTCAGACAGTATTTCTGCAAGCTGCATGACTGACTTAACAGGACTTTTTTTTTTTTTTTTCTNCTCCAGCTTTGCTCTTTGTTATTCCTTTCTTGTTTCCCCTTTCTTTGTGTATATGTAGACTCTAGCTTCTCCTTTACACTTCTATCCTGTCAGACAGTATTTCTGCAAGCTGCATGACTGACTTAACAGGACTTTTTTTTTTTTTTCTTACCACCATCCTAGGAAGGTGAGTCCCAGTGCAATTAGGGATACGCATGTCAACAACTGGCTCTCATGGAAACTGCAGAGCTGAAAGTTTGCTGCATCTGTGTTTGACATTGTTTTGAGCAGTTTACTATCTCCTACAAGTTCCTGTGAAAAGTCCGGGTGTCAGTTCTTGTCTTTGAGTTTCATGGACACCAGGAATTGTTTGTGAGACTGAATTCTGTAGTTAAAGTTCCTGGGTGAATGAATAATATGCAGTTTAATAGAAGGTGAAGCAATGTGGACAGAAACCAAAAATAACAGCACAGAGCTGTTTTCCTGGCCTTCATCCAGTATAGAGTCAATGGGAATCTCTTCATTGATTTCAGTGGGATTTTCATCAAGCGTATTGAGAATACTGTACAAAACCCCCACTTCACACAGCAAGCCTTAAATTACGCAGTATGTAACATGAAGTAATAATCATCAGAAAAAAATACTGGGCTGACGCCAAAGGGCAACGGAAGTCAGCTGTCATGGAAGGCTCAAAGGTTATACAGGTACTGTGTAACTGTTCTCTGTGTCTGATAAAGGTACCTGGTGGTACAATTTACATATAGACACTACCTGTTTAGTTGGGTGTGCTGAGTTCTCCAAATGCAAACTTAAATGGAAGGTGCTTTAGGTGACATAGCACTGCCAGTGACATTGAAAAGATGCCTTTGTTTTCTAGCTTCAGTGTTCATTAGCGGAGACACACCAAAAAATCTGTCTGGGTCATTAGCAACAAATTATTTTTCAAAGCATTTGCAAGATGCTAAATGTCTCGAGACGTTTGTAGAAGCAGAAGCAAATACTGAAAGCAAAATAATGAAAATTAAACATTTCCTTGTTCATTCAAGATTAATGATGTCAGGGTTAATCACTGTCATATAAACACTTGAATAAATAAAATAGATTAGGCAAGTATTATCTGAGTATTTGCCTGGCTATCTGGCTTTCTCAGGACCATTAATTATTGAATTTTCAAAATTTGTTTTAAATGACTTCAAATTCACAGTACCATAGAATAATCGAAGTTGCAAGGAGTGTCTAGAATTTTTTGAATCGCCTATCAAGTTTCTTTCCACCAAATGCATATACAACACAGAATAATCGCCCTCACATCTCACATACAAAAAGTAAAAATTGAGTTGTGATTAGATCAATTAGTTTAGAAACACTGCCTCTGAATTATTCCCATATCTTTTCTTGAGAAAAAGTAAGAGTTTAAGGCAGCAACTGTTCTCTAACCTCTTCTACAAGTTAGAAAAAAGCACAGCCAATGGATAGAACATTTAGCCTGAATAAAAGGTTAATTACATTTTAAAAAAAAGAAATAGCCAGTGGTAACCATAATTCTCCAACTGAATATTTTGCATAAAATTTCTATTTATAGGAAGCAGAAAGACTAAATATGGTACTCCGTCTTCAGAATGCCTCGAGATGCATGCATACCATGATGTTACATTTAACAAAATGTGTGATTGCTAAGTTATATCTGAATATACCCCATATCCTAGTCACTTTTGTATTTAAACTAATGTTTGAATAACCTTTCTTTTAGCGTAGAATCTGATGATGCTTTTGAAAGGTCAGACCGTTGCTGTTGGACAACTTTTCAGTATATAGAAGAGTGTGCCAAGAAATTTAAAATACTGCATTCATTGTAAAATGTTGACACTAGGATCTCAACACACAAGACAGGCTAAAAAGCCCTCTTTAAGTGGTAAAAGTGTGCACATGTGTTTGTGAGTACACATGTGTATAAAGGAGTTTATTGCTATTTTGCAATGGAGAAAACTGAAGTACAGACAAAACTAAATTAATTTCCCACAGTCTGACAATGAGTCAGTGACAGAACTGATAAAAGAAACCACCAGTCCTGATACAGACTGAGCAAAAGCTGTGGCTCAGGTCTTTTACAGACATAACACCAAACACAACACAGATGCAGATTACTTAAATAAGCTAGTTTGGTCACCCCTTCTCCAGCTAACTTCAGCTGAAACTCATTAATGTAGCAGAAGCTCTTGCTAGCCAAATCCGATCGCTGCTCCTAGCCATCAGCCTGTGTGGCAGTTTAGAATTGGTATCCCTGAGTCGTTGAGTCACCTCTCTGCATATAACCTGTCCTGTGCTACCCTTTCTGTATGTGTGCATAACTGGGTGACGGGAGAAGGGAAGAGATGGAGGAGGGAAAGTGTGTCAAGGACAAGCTTGTTGCTGTCTGAAGGAGGTTAGTGTCCTGTGCAACATGCTTAAAAAATACTAAGCTGCTGTATATTTTCTTTAGTTCTTTCAATTATACAAAGCTGCGGTGTTTACTGATCGTTACTCATATTTACATCAAAAAAGGAAATATTATTTCAAGCTACAGTGCAGATTTAATTGGCTTTTAGCTGACACACTGAAGAATCAGGTACAATTTTGTAAACAGAGCAGTTCAGATTTTTGCAGTGACGAGAGGTAATTCACACAGCACATCTTTTTCTTCTTGCAGAGATTTTGCTATAATTTATTTCACCAAGTCTGTAAAAAGTCAGTAATAAAGCCTTGGGAGGGTGAATTAAAATAGGAATTTTGAAGAATGAACTCGGTAACAATTACTACTACCACTGAATTAATTCATATTAATATTTTATTAAAAGAAATTCTCTGACTCTCTTCTAGCTCCAGGTAACTTCTGTCATGCCGTGCTAAGTGGAAATAGCAGATCTTAATCAGCAGATGCAAGTGTTTCTTGTGGCACAAAATTAAACTGTTCAGATAGCATGGTTAGTGGTAACTTACTAAATTTTATTGTTCTGACAAGTGGACTGTATTTAGTAAGAAGCTAAAAAAATTGAACAAGTATCTCTCTTTTAATGAAAAAACAATTTCATTTGCCACTGGATAGGCCCAGGCTATACTTTACTGTCTGTCCCAGGATAAGTGCTGCTCTAGGCACAGGACTGAATCCTGATTCCTTCCCTTCTCCCAGGGGAGAAGTACAATATTTCATCCCTTCTGTATGAAGCAATGCATTTTCTTCTGGGCAGCTAGCTTAGATAATGAGTGGAAATTTTGTTTTTCGTATTGCAGAGTAAGTTGCAACAGGGCCGTTGTGGGTGTATACCCTGTATTCTCCCTCCGTAGCTGTGGTTAGCAGCTGAGTAGAGCTAACCAAAACTGTTGACCAGTTTTATCCTTCTTCTTTGGCGCTGTGTGACAGCCTTGTGAAAACCAGTCCTTGCCGTAAGATACTGAATCAGGCCGAGTCAGGACAGCCGAGTGTCACTGAAAGATCTATCAAATTACCTCTCCATGGACTTGTCGTTTGATTGATGTAATGCAAAATTAATTGTTAAAAACCTATTTTCTTTGTCTCCCAAACCAAACAAACATACTGAAAATTAGTACATAGTAATATAGTGGTAGGCTTGCTGCCTCCTTTCATATGTGACCAACCCCTGCAGTGAATTATGCTGTCACCCTCTCAGATGTCTTGTCATGCCTTTCACCCATCTCTTTTGCTTTATCTGCTCGATAACATCTCACCTGTCTTAAGCACTTAGGCTGCAGCCTTTCCTGCCAATTGTGCCTCCTGCTTTTGGTAATTTCCCTGTGCATGTAACTTCAGTCTGAATCTCTTCTGTCCTCCAGTAGAGCTGATGTTTTATACATACTGTAACTCTTTTAAAAAAAAAAGTCTATCCCTGATTGATTGCCTTTCACACTTCTTCACCCACTTCCATTGCCCCTTTAATGTTTTATTCTTGTAATATTTATTACAAGATGGCATACAGATGCTCTGGTCCTGCATATGTTATTCTGCCCATTCTATTGCTTCTTTATTCCACTAGATTTAATCAAATATTGCTCCATTATTCATTCATATTTTTCTCTGGTAAAATATAAGTTCCTTTGTAAAAGAAATTATCTCGTGTTTTTAAATATTTTGTATTGTCCTGCTGAAAATTCACCTCTTGGTGGAGAATTTTCTTGTTTTGTGAACTTTCTGCAGTTTCATGAAAAAAAAATCCAATACATTTCAGTAAAAAGAAACTTCCTTTGTGGAAAACAATGTGCCTAATTCAGTAACATTATTTTATGGCATCTGGTATGAAAAGGTTTCATGTCAATTCGGAAAATAGATGTTGATTAATTGCACATTGTGAAACCATCCCTTTTCCCACAAAGTTTAAATTAAGAATGGCTGCTTGAATCAGCAAGTTCAATCTCCTACATAACACAGGTCATACAACTCCCTCCTATTTTGCTTCATATCCACTAACTTTGCTTATTGTTGGAACAAGACCATATGCTTTAGAAAAACAGTGCATGTTTTTTTTAAATTATCCAATGTTGTGAAATCCACCACAACATGGGTAAGTTTTCTCCCATGATTAATTAACCTCACTGCTAATAGCATGCGCCTTATTTCTAATCTGAATTTGTATAGCTTCAGCTTTAACAATTGGTTCTTTCTTTTCCTCCTTTTTTAAACATAAAGCCCTTGACAAAAGTCTTCCTTGGACAGCTGGAAATTTCTTTGTGACTGTCTGGTGTTTTGCAAGTCACCCTGAGCAGCCATCCCCAAGAACATTTTAGCATTTTCCATTTTGTTACAATAGCTGGATCTTCTGAGCTGTTACCTCTCATTGTGCTGAGAGCTGATGTCTCTGGCAGGATGGAACTGCAGCTCCTCCTCTCCGAGCATCTGAACCTGTGCACTCTTCAGTCATCTGAGTGCCGCTGGGTCCCTTGGCTTGGGTGCCTGCTGCCTGCCCACCTGCTCCCCTCCTTCCTTCTTTATGGCCCTGGGGTGGCACATTTCATTCTGTGTTGGATCTGGACTGGCCAAACTAAAAGAATGACGTTCCCAAAATGCTTTTCAGTGCTTCAGGTAGATACAGGTCAGCTCAGAATGGTGGAGAACCGTAACGGATTGATCAGTCTCTCCTGGTTTGGTTTGGGGCCAACCCCACACCAAAAGCAGTCCTCCCAGACAGCAACCAATGGATGGCACAAGCAGCCCACAAGCCTACCACTACCTCAGCCTTTGAGCTTCCTCGTAGCTACTGTAGTATGTGTGTATATTTACCCATGTGACATGTATTACTCATATATATGTATTATATACACATATGAGTATACATGTTACATATGCACACCTTTGCATGCATGTATGTGGCAAAACATCCATGTATGGTAAAAGCAGATTAAAAAACAGTTTGATTTCGTGGAATAGATCACACTTAAAATCTTTGAGGATTCATTATTCAGGGAAAACAGATACCCTGTGTACTGCAGGATCATCATGGCGGAAGCTATAACAGCCCCATTAGTGTAAACTCTGAGGAGTGGACAGGTGGCTGGTTGGGAAAGCTGTGGATGCTTCTTTGACTTGCCTTTGATATCATGAACATACAATAATCACACTTAAAAAATGGAGAAACAAACCTCCAACAAACCTTGGCAGCAGGCGACATATACAGATACACATTCCTTATTACCGAATGTAATTTTTTACATTTATTTTTATGCTTAACTACGTGACATGATTGGGAGGATGTGTGTAAAACAGTAGTTTTAGTAGTAGTAATATGTAAACATACTACTACGAATAAGGTCTTTTTAAATATAGGACAATAAACTCCTGAAAACCACTTTTCCATTAATAAATAGCTCTAGAAATAGAAGTCTGAATTAATAAAAACCCTCATGAAAAGTCTCTTAGTTAGGCAAAAAAGGATAAAATAATTTAAATGCAAGCACAATGAAAATGGCAGTTTTAAAATGAATACCTGTGTGGAACTGCTGGAGAATTTTAAGCAGTGTTTCCTATTGAAAACCTCTCCCAACCCTCAACTTCATACCTACGATAATTGAAGGAAAATTAAATTTACCCTTAGAACTGTTTGTAGGAAACTCTAAAGGGTTATATTTGGCAGATAATACTGCATTTATGGTAGTCACAGCCTGCCTAATACAGCTGTAATAGACACATTTTGTATTTAATCAATATTGATGAATAATATCTCTTTATTAACTGTAATGCCGCTATGGTTAATTTTAGCTAGTACTGTAGGGATATCCCTATCTTGTTTGACAGACTATGATTTTTTTAAAATAACTTGATAGAACTGTTTTTGTCAAGGCTCTTTAAAGGTTTAGTGATGACCTATTGTATACCAAGTGTTCAATCTGATTTTGCTTTCAGTGTAAAGCGTATTTTCACATGTTGATAGGTATTAAAAGATAATCAACTAAGTAAAAGTCTATGGGCAGGTAAAATTTGGCAAATACCTCTGTTCTATGGACATTATAAATTATAGCTGTTCGTAAATATTTGCAATATTTTCTTGGATAGTGATATTGAGTTTGTCTTCTACTGAAAATTATGAGAAGCACAGCATTTTATTACCATGAAATATTTTAGATAATCAAATTACTGCATTCCATCCTTGGTTCTTTTTGCTGATTTTGGCTGCATCCACTTTCTTGAAGACGAGCTTCAGTCATCACCAGATCTCGTTACATTTTGTATGTCGGATTTCATCATCTTGGTTCTGGCTTCTCAGATGCTGGCTGCTGCTGTCAATGAGAGGCATTCACCTGCTTTGGAGATACTGGAGCGGCTGACGAGGAGTAAGTATCCTGGTAGCCCCAGAAGTCTGCTTGCTGTGTGGCTGAGCACGTAGACAGGCACGAGGCTGGACAGGCTTCTGACGGAATTCAAACCCTCCTTGGCCGTCATCAGAGCTGTGTTGAATTTATGGCTGTGAAACATTTCAAGGTGGATGGCTCGGCACATTGCAACCAGCCAGTTTTAGAGCAGCTATGAGCAAACTTTTTGAAAACTGCAGAAAAACTCAGTCAAATTTCAAATAGGGAGAGCCTTACTCTAAAAACTCGTAATGAGATTTTGCGTATGCGCGCAAGCACACCTTAAAATACTGGCGTATTTTTAATACTTTTAAATATAATGGGTTTTTTAGCCTGCCAGTGAGATTTTTATCCAAAAAGGATTTTTTTTTTCAGAGTCCTTATTTACAGTGACAGTACTGTCTCCAAGAAGAAATACTTTCTTGCATAAGCACCCTTCTATGGGTATGAGGCATCCGTGGGCTGGCCAAGAGTAGCTGCCTTAGCCTATTGCTGTTGGTTTTTATTCCCACGATTAAATGGGAGGCAGCCTTTTGTATTTGTTGATTTTTCCATTCCCTCTTTCTAGAGTAGTGAGGCATCCTTGTATGATCCCTGTCCTGAGAGCGCTCACGCTGGAGATGGAGTCGGTTGGCAGATCCAGAGATATTAGAGAATATGAGGCTGCTGGAAATCTGCCAGTGTTAGTGTCAGACCCTTGCCTCTGTCTGAGTCTCAGCTGATTCTTCACTGATGGTACAAGAATCAGGACAGCCAAATTTATATTCACAGTTCTAAATTACTGCGATTCGTATGATCTAGCTCTTTGTCTCCAACTTAGCTATAATAATTCATACGCATTCTTCTTGCAAGAAATTGTGTTTAATTTAATGGAGGACAAAAGAGGCCTTTAAAACAAACTGAGAAAGTCTTTGAGATTTTAGTTTCACAATCAGTTTCAGTGATGCTGTTGCTGGCCTTCTAGCCTGGCCTCACCGAGCTTATGGAAGTCAAGCCTGTGATGTGCTGCTTTTGTGCTTCTTAGATTCATGTTCAAGGCAGTCCTTTGTGTGACTGAAATGGCAGTTATCTGACTCACCTCTTGAGCTCGTATTATGTACCTTTCCTTGCCATCACTGTTAGAAGCTACCACATCAATGGAAGGAGCAGTATTATCTGGATGAAATGCGAATGTCACAAGAATGGGCTGTATCGGACCATCTTCTAGTCCTGCAGTTTTAGTATTCAGACAACATTGTCGGCAACAGAAGGCAGGCGTCTTCCATAACAGAGCTGTTGCAGTCGAAGCAGAAATGCTGACATGTGTTAGTGATGTTCCAAGGATGTTTAAGCTCACATCTCTGTTACATTTGAACTTGGTTTTGTTCTTTGGTTCAAAGGCAAATCAAAGTTGAAGTTTTTGATTATGGTATTGCTGAAACTTGACATCATTTTCAGTGCTCAGTTTACTCTGTACATGACACAAAACTCACGGCATCGGTAACTAATGAGATTCCTCTTATTAGATTGTTAGAGAACCAGGTAAGCCTGGCGTCATTTTATTTAGAACTCATAGGAAATACTTTGCTAAAACACTTTCCATTGAAGACCATGTAAGTCAATGTGCTATTAACCCATTTGTGCTTGGCTCTGTGCTGTACAAGAATGCAGTCTGAGATGAAGATTGAAGAGCTTTGGGTTTAATTCCTTGTTTCTCACAGATTTCCCGTGTGACTTTGAGCAAATCACTTACTATTTTGATTCTATCTGGAAAGTGAAAAGAGCAGGATTTCTGGCCTCGCAGGCATGCTGTAAGCTGTCATACTCAGATACTGAGGTGTGGGGCGGCTGCAGAAGTACGTAAAGTAGACAGATCTGTTACTGCTCCTTAAGCTTCAGCAGACAACAGCATACTCAGGCTTGCTAAGGACTGTGTGAATGTATTTTCTGCCTCCCCCTTAGTTTCATTTTTTTTTTTTTAATCATCATCAGCTGTACCAAGTCTCTGTCTTTATTGGTGTGTATTTGGAAAGTAGTTGCAGCTTGAGGGATAAAGCTATGTGAGGGTGTAAGAGCAAGATTTTCTTTAATTTAAATTCTGACGAAAGTGAACACGCCTCACGTTCTCCTTCACCTCACTCCCAATTGTCTGCTGTGGCCTCTTCCTAGCATTGAAATCTGTTGATGAGAAACGCTGATATAAAGACATATTAAGAGATAAATCAGCCGGCACAGGACATCCAGACTGAGCACAGCAGGGAACATAATAACCCAAAATTAAGCCTATTGCTAAGGAAAATAATTGAATGATAGCTAACTCTGAACACTCAACTTTAACAATCAAGAAAGAGGATAATTTTACATTAAAAATGGGTGGCATCCACTTTGTGCTGTAGGATATATAACTAGTTGTTTTACCCAAGCGCCTCATATGACAATCTCCCAGTCAGAAGATTCCTCACACCATTGCACTCTTAATTTAACAGAGCAGTGGATCACTGCCTCTGTCTCCTTGGGCTACCTTGCACCACTGCTTTTCTGTGGTGTGCAAAGTGTCATAGTAGACGTGTTAGTTTTGCAGCATAAGTCACTTGACATTAAGACCATTCTCGGTGAGATTAAAGCCATAATAAAGAAGTGTAACTGTGCATTTATTTGGTATTTAGATGGACATTGTGGAGAAGAAAAAAAGAAAGAAAGCATTCTAAGTCTTGCGAATACCAACTTAAACTGTTGTTAATACAAAAGACCTAAAAATGTGTGTAGTTTTCCACTTTTTATTCAGTGGCTTGTGAAAAGCATGGCATTATGTTCAGCCATGGTTGCCTTGGAAGGTGTCCTTCTGTAGGTCTGATTCCTATACAATCTTAACATGTATGGTGTGAATTTCTTGTATACGCATTTCAGGGAGGGAGAAGTGAAGCTTGGAGAGATTTAGTGACTGATCCAAAACCTGCTTGAAGTCCATGGAAGGATGGCTTTCGATTTGGATCGTGCCCCTAGTGACCTGTCTGCTGCTGTACAGGAAGGTTGAACATGGAATTGACCTTATCTCACCCAGCAGCCTGCTCTTTAAACAAGAACATCCATCCCCTCTCTTTGAAGCCATTCTTTGAATGCAAATTCGGCTATCATTACATTAATTAGGTGGGGTATTTCAGGTTCTTGAAAGGAGTTTTTTGAGCATCCGGAAAAGCTAGTATCGTTTATGTGAAATTTGGGCAGATGGTTCTTGACGTGACTTTTGATAGCCTGCTTGTATGCGTTGCATTAAACCAACTCATATAGCTGTAAAAGTGGACAAGCTCTCAAAATAAGAGTCTGAGCAATTAGAAAATAAAACGTATCATGAAAATGTTAGTTACTTTTTCCTTCTGAAAATTCCTGAGGCCAAGAAAATGTCTCATATCACATAAATCATACTTTTCTCATGTGGCCATAGATCATTCCGTCTACTCTGTTAACATGTTCACACTTGTTCCATCTCAAGGCTCTTTTTATTAATCACTACATCGCACTACAAGTGGGATTGCATGGGTTGAGATATAATCAAAATGGTATGTTAAACTGGCATCAAAACAAACATGAGTCATGGAAATAAACCTATACAGCAGGTAACAAATGTATATGATAGCAACTTTACTTAAAAAAAATCTTTTAGCTAATCAATTTTTTGTTACTTGCTATAATGGAGATGAGCATATTATCCTTATATGCTCTGCTAAGTATTACAGATCAGTAACTTGTGGATAGCTGAGAAAGTCTTCCTGACAATGTAATAGCTTTTTGGTTTGAAGTGTGTGTGTGCAATAGTGGTATTTCCAATGAAGTTATTAGTGCTTTAGTCCTGTGTAGGACTCCCATGACTGATACAGAAAAAGGGAAGTGGGAAAAGGTTATTCTTTCCTTGTTATCAAGTTTGAGGGACCTTAATTTGTTTACTTCTTTATCAAGAAAATTGGATCCTAGATCACCCAACCCATGGCTTTTCAGTTTTTTTTATGTTGCAGACCATCTCTTAACAAAACGTCCTGCGAGGTAACTCCCTTTTGTGCTTGCTATTTAGACCCCTGCGTCTGACATTCCCAAGTGCAGAGAAGTCCCCTTTGCTCTCCGACTGGAGAAGAAAATTATGGTGCCTTCATCCACCAAGCGTCTTTACTTGGCCTTGCTGATGTGGAGAAGATACAGCTGCATGCAACAGTAAGCTGCTGTAATGGCGGCTGGTTTGAGTTGGATGGTGGTTAAGGGTACCTGAAAGTTGAACGAAAGTGGCTCAAGAGTACGGAGGCAGTCACTCAGAAGAACAATCTGAGCATCTGCTGAAAAGCTTGTTGCCATCTCTTTAAACTTGATCTTATTGCTCACCTTCTGTACTCCCCATGATACTGCCATGTGTGTTGTGCTGCGTATCTAAATGAATGACAAATACCTCGCTCGCACTTTCTCGCAGGTACCAGACCTTTCTTCCAGAAGGCTGCCTTTTCATATGTCTGTTCATACTTACCATTGGTGTTAAGTTTAGTAATCAGCCTATAGCCTAATGACTAAGTATTCTTTCTATGGTGTTCTTTTTTCTTCTGATGTTATTAGTAAGTTTTTGTAATCATATTAATGTTTGTACCTATATAAATCGTATTTTAGCAAACCAGAGGCATGCTGGTAAGTGCTAGACCTCACAGACCCCAAGTACGCTGTCTGCACACGACAGCAGTGACTGCAGTGTCGAGAGCTGCAAATTTCATTTTGGTGAAGTAATGCTAACTTACATTATTTTGTGTGAGATTACGAAGAGAGATTGGGATATTTTATTACACTGTCAATCAGCTGGGCGCCAAGCTCTCATCTGAGTACTGAGCCCTCTTCCTCCTCAAAGAAGGCAAACAGAAAGCCCCATGGTTTTTGAAGGCGTTTATCACGAAACGTCTGGAGCATGGTGACATCTTCAAATAGACAGAAAACGCATGCCAAATCAGTTCTATTGTGAAGTAAAGAGAGCAGGTGGATTTCATGAATATATATGTGTATTTACTGGGCACGACAGATTTTTCTAAAAATGAAGATGAGAGTAAATCAGTACAAAATAGGTGGTAATTGAATGAATTTCTTTAGAACAGAAGTTTTTATTGGAGAAACATAATGATTAGTTCCTGCAACCCATAGCTGCAAACCCTGACTGCAGCAGTACGGAAGGATACTGTAGATATTGGCTGCAAAAGAATACAGAAAAATTACAGACACTGACAGAAGGGTGTATTTTTCATTTACTAACTTTTCTTCCCAGAATATTCCCTTGAGTTACCTTGTTTTGTTTACAAGAGATTCTGGGGGTGGGGAGGGGTGGTGCGTGGCGTGCATGGGCAATTACTTTACATACTCATTTCAATCATAATCCATTCAGAATGATAAAAATGAAATCAAATGTAATTTATAATCTAGAACATTGCAGCTAGAGCTTTTTAAATATTACAGCTGCAATGTGATTTGACATAATCCCTTACAATCATTCAGGCTCTTTTAAAACCAAAACACATTTATCCATAAGTGACAATTACATCTCTATTTTTTCTTCTGAAAATTTGGTATGTTATTATGGTTTGGGGAGTGATCTTATGTAAGTAGTGATTGCTGGTTGCACGTAAAGCTGTTTATTTTCAGACCCGCACCTATCCTGAACCCGTTCCATGGACTGTTATTTGCTTAATGCTGCTAATCAATATGTAATAACGTGCCACTGTGTTAGACAGTGAAGAATAAAAACTTCAGATGGAGCTTGGGCAGTAGTAATGGCTGTCTTGTTAATACTATCGTCATGTGCTCTAAAATGACACTAAACAGTAATTCCAGTATGTAAGTATTATGGTAAGAGTGGCATTTCATTCTGTGTTTAGAAATCCCAAATCAGCATGAGATGATTGTATATCCTTCCTCCTCACAGGGAGAGGAATTCCCCTAAACCTGATGTTGAGTGTAATTTCTTAGTTATTGATTTGTGTTATTTCCAAAAAGCCAATTGTGACAGAATCCCAGTAGCCCGACGCTGAAGTACATCTGTACCACATTTCTGAACAAGCTGTTGCCAATCCAGTTTCTGTTTTGTCCACAGAAGCTGATCTCTTCTGTGTGGTTAATTGCCATTATCTTCATCTCTTACAATCAGCAACATCTAGTTGCTTTTTCATGATTTTGTAAAGCACTGCAGCATTTTTCACTTTGGCAAAGAACGTCTGGGTGTGCTGAGTCCAAAGTTGATAGTTATTGGGAAGACTGATTTCAGCAGGCTCTGGATTGTGCGTGAGTGTCTTTCTTTTAGTGCTTTACATCATCAGCTGAAAGACCTGTTTGCTTCATGTTGCAGCTTCCTGTCTCTCCTTCTTAAAGCAGCCTCTTTTCAGGTCTAGTGTGCTTCTCAGAGTTGTGTGATAATGGGAAATTCCCTCTTTGAGGTTTTAAATTTGATTTGGTTGCATATGGAGGCAAATTCTCTCACTCTTCTCCCCCTTTGTGACTTCTTCAGGAAGAAAAATGTTTTGCATTTTCTTTGGGGGGAAAAAAAGAAGGCTTGACCTTCTTCATAGCATGAGTGATCGCTTTCAGGGACATAGCAGAGGATCAGAGCTCCCCAGCTGGGCTTGAAAATGCCAGTATTGATGCAGTGAGGAAAGTCCATGAGATAAGAAGTAAAGCAGAAACCACAAAGCTGAGAAAATACCAAGTAGTAGGTACTTGATACTAGGTTAAAAGGGTATATTCTTGGTATTGCCAGCCTCAAGAGGCTAAAAATCTTGAGTCGAATTTTCCAAAACAATCATCTGTTTTTCTGAAAAAAACACAGAGTTCTTATTCTTTTCTTTGAAGTTTCAGATTTCTGCTGCTGCTTCTAGTGTATCAGAGATGTATTGTTAATATTTTCAGGTACGTTGAGAGGTGGTGGTGCGGTGCTGCAGCTAGCCTCATCTGTTACATCTGCAGACCTGAATGATGCTGCTTTCCAGAGTCCAAATCAGATCTGTTCCCATGCACATTATATTACAGCCTCAACACTCTGGAACAGTTTTGCCCTATTAAGTCTGACCCAGCCCCTTTCTTGGTGCTGCCCTTCAGCCTGTCCTACTGTTAATTTTCTAAACCCCACACCTCCTCAGACCACACCCAACTTCCTCTCTGCAGGTCAGGAAGGCTTTGCCCCTAAACCCTTCCTCCCCAGAGCCTGCAACCATCCGCCAGTTCTGTCCTTCATACTCATCTGTGACTGCCTTTGGGTTTTGACTCCAGACTTAGCAAGGTCAGCTGCAAAAGGGGTCCTTTTTTTCCTACGTTTTTCTGGCCTGTTCTTAAAAGACAGCTTAGGAATAAAGAGCTTTACCTACTGCTTTTGGTTGTTGACAAAGAATGGAGTAGAGCTGATGCGCTGTTTGTCCCAGGAGGCGTGGAGAAGTGGGGCCGGCAGACAAAAGGAAGGCTTAAGAAAACGTTAATAGAGCTACAGAGTAGCTAACCATACAAAGAAGGAATGGGAAAATTCTGATATGTCTTTTGGATTCAAGTTCACACTGGTCAGCAGAACTCTGTTTACAGGGGTGAAAAATAAGAGAGCCTGACAGGAGATAGTTGAGACAAGAGCCATAATATAAGCCTGAGATGGGCCTTGAGTTACTATCACTGTGTTGAGCAAGGAAGAAGTAAAAAGGCGAAAAGATCCAGAAAAGTATACATAATTGTGTTACTGTATTCTAGAACACGAGACCATGCAAAATGTAGTTGTTTCAAAACAAAATGTTCAGATAGAATCATAATAAAATCAGTCTGAATTTGGAAGCTGCTTAGCTTTGTTGGAACTATATGTTCCGGTTAGAGCCCTCTGTCCAACTCTACACTTAATTAATTTGATAATATTGACACTAATTTTATTTCTTTCTTTTAATCAGTTGGCCTTATTGCTGCTTCCTGCTTCATGTTTGTTGGCTAGTAAGTGTATCTTTTGCAAAACTTAGCACAGCAGAGGACAGTAAGAGTGACTGAGTAGGAAAGGAGACACAAATAAACTTCACCTGGTAATGTAACCCGTATTTTCTGGCTTCCCATATGGTGTGCTTAACTTTCTAACTTGATCATGTTTTTGTGTTTTGAATATTGTGTGTAGTACTTTACCTAAAAATAGAATGAGAGCTAAATTAAGTGGAAGTATCATATCATTTGAACTAGTTCAGCCTTGAAGACTCTTTTAGCTGATGGCCTAGCTGGGTTTTGTTATTTTAAAATTCTTTCTGTATGAGAGAAAGGCAAGAGAGATGGGCTTAAATATTTGGTAAAAATCCCAAGTTAAAAGCAGCAGGTCTCTGTGACTGGATGTAGCTGGTAGAACCACATTCCCATAAGTTGTCAACATAAATTGAAGATGCTTGTTCAAGTGACCTAGGTTTTTTCTGTGGAAAAAAATGTAGAACTGTAACTGTTCGTACAAGTGTGTAATTCCACCATTTGTGTCCAGAAAACATTGAAAATGGACTATTTTAAGTGCAAATATAATAATTTAATGTATTTCTTTATACATTTACAAGTGGATATCACCTTGAGGATTGTATGCGTTATGCCAAGCAAAAGAGATTAGATGCTGAAATACGTAGCCATTGTGACACACTTCTGAACGGGATATTGGGAAGACTAAATGAATCTATACAAACAAAGTTTTGCTCTCTTCTGTTGGAAGCTACAGAGATGCCTGTATCTTTGCCTAACTTGCTAGGTTAGGACAATATGACATTTTCTCTTGTTTCTTCCTATGTTTCACAATCAGTATTCTCTCCACAGTTTCAGATTGCTTATCTGCTGTATCATACCTGCTGTCTTTGTGGAGCTGGACAACAAATTCAGTCCTGACCAGTATTTACAATGCAGAATTTTTTAACAATGTAGTTTTGGATGAGTATTCAAAAATAACTGCGTGTCATTTTAATGAGTGAGTTTCAGGGTTGTCAGTTTAGTTTAAGAAAACCTATAGCATTGACTTACTCTATATTTTTTCATACCATAGTGACAAATGCCTACAAAAGGCATTTTATTTGTGTTTTGTGTTGCTGTTACCCGCTAGAGAAGCCCTAACTACCACACTTGAGACCTGTTACAATAGATGCTGTATAATCACTCCATAAAAGGCAACACAGAGAAGACAAAGGAATGTTATTTTCATTATTTTATGGATGGAAAGACAGGCACAAAAACATTGTGGATTCTTCTGGGTTATGCAAGAAATACGTTGCGGAGCTTGGAGATTGTCTGAGATGTCCTGAATTATAGCACAGTGGCTCAAACCAACAGTCTTTGGACGTTTGTAACAAAACCAGCAATGTTACTATCATGTTGAATTCATGTCATTGTTTTCCCAAAAATATTTAAGAGAAAACACAGACAGAGAATGTATATTAAAGCAACAACAGAAGCAGAAAGTAGCAAGGAATTGTATCCTCTGTCTTAAAATATGGAAGCCTAGTTTTTAGAAAATACTTCTCATTCTTCACAGGTACGGAATTCTGCCCCTTGTGTATGTAGTGTTTGTTTAGTAAACAGTGAATCTAAGGTGGGTTTTATATGCCTTCAAAAGCAGCATCCCACTGCTTTTCTACCAGTTCCTGTGTTGTATCACCTGGGACACGAGGCATGTGTGTGAAGCAGCGTGCATTGGAAGAGGTCTCACAACAGCAGAGTTCAGGCAGACACCTGAAGTGTGGAAGTATTTCAGTTGAGTCAGCACAGGACTGAAACTAGGCTATTAAGCTCTGCTCACAGGCTCATTTATTAGCTTGGGCACAGAATCAAACTGATACGGCTTTTGGACTTGAATCTCTGCAACAGTGTTCAGCAGGGGCTGATGCCAGTGAGGACATCTCTTGCACTGTGCTTCATTGTGCAGAGCAGGCAGTTACGGTTTCCTTGCAGCTTATGCCTCGGGTGGGTGACACAGAGACCAGTATCTTCTGGGAGGCTAGATCTAGTTTGGCAGTAAGCTTCTCAGTCTCAAATTCTTGCATATCTCCTAGTTTTGAAGAGGTGCCGAGTACTTAATGTCTTCAACTGAAGACAATAATGACGCAGGTGTTCAGTGCATCTTAAACCAGTTTATTCATTTAATCGGTTCTTGCCAATTTTTAGCACTCAGCTTCAGCTTCCCAGGACTCTCTTCCTAGCATGTCTAGACTTATTCACAATCCACGCCTTTGAAGATCATTAACACCACTGACTAGACATGTGGGATTAGAGGTGGGTATTTAATGAGAGTGCTGCCGTTTCTCCATGCCTTTTGGGGGCTGGGATTAAACATGGTTTAGAAACCTGTGTTTTGGAAGATGATGTATGTAAAACTGGTCTCTCTGCATACATCGGGGGGTTGTTTGAAGAACAAATGACTGACTTACATCTCTATGCCCAAGTATATGTCAAATTAAACAGAAAGTGCCACCTTGCTTTAATGTGATTTGGCTGATTAACAGCTAACTAAATGTATACGAGCACATACCTTGGGACTTCACTATTTATAGATTTTTAGAACCAGTTTAAGTAGATATACATTTAAGCCATTTTTATCTAACAGTTTTCTCTCAGGGATTAAGCCAGGTAAATCTGCCTTAAGATTTATTGGAACTGGGTAGACTAACTCAAGAATGTTAATTTTGAAATGATCTGGAGCTGATGCTTCAGATGTGTCTGAATCATGATTAGGGTAATTTCTTTAAGGGCAATGGGGTCTTGTGTACCTTATGCTTATGTGAAAGCACAAGAAGCAAGAACCAAGCAGTAGGGAGCAGAGATGATTCTATCAGAAGACTTGATTTAACCTGTGCCATTCAGGAGAGAAGGCTGAAAACTTTCAGTCCTTCCAGACTGGTTCTGTTGTACCTTGCTTTTCAAAAATAGAGATGTTTTCAAAAGAGAGTTGTTAGTGAAAAATTCTCTTGAACATTTTCTAGATCGATGTCTTTGAAACTTATTTTCAGTCTCACTTGTCATAGGGAGAGTCCATATTGGTGAAATACTACCTATGCTACTTCAATACAGGAAGACATAGCTGGCAGCCGTCAGATAAATTTAAAGTGGTTTTTTCTTTTTTCATAAATGAGACAAATTTTATGGCGTATCCCTCCACTGTTTTCAAACACTTATTCTGGAGGCTCCAGACCGAGTGTGTTTGGGTCTCATTTGAGCTTCTACACAGTAAATAAGATATGGAGCAACCTATGATAAAATTTTAATGAGCAGTAGTCATACTATCCACAGGCATAGATCACACGGCCCACGTTAGTGGTTAGAACTACACACATCTAAAACAGATGCCTTTTTCATCATTGTCTCTGCGTTACTTTTCTCTGGGGATATAAAATAGCATTTAAGAATCGTCCCAAGGGTGCATTCTTGGAGCAGATAAGACAATTTCTTCAGCTAGATTGCAGCTGTAATTCTTTTCAGTTGTAATTGCCGGCTGGAGAGGTGCCTGCAGGCCAGAGCGATGCTGTTCTTTACATTCGTTTCTTTGAAAAGAAAAGGAAATATAAACCTGGTGATTGTTTTTAAGAGTATTTTTTTTTCAGATGTCTCCATGTGAACTCAAAAAGACCAAAGCGTCTTAGTAAGATAGAAAATAAATAATAATATAAACACCACAGCTTACTCCTGTGACGGTCTCTTTAGGCTTACATATTTGTGTTGGGAAAGCTGTATCACGTTTGGAAGCCTGTGTTGCAGTCAACTGCTTCTCATCTAGGTGTGCTCTAGGTGAGAAGATAGCAGTCTTTTTCCCTTAAGTGCTCCTTTATTTCTGTGTTGCTTTGTTTTTATGGCGAAGAATGAAATGCTCTCTCTACAAACATTCTGACATTTGGACGGGGCTGGGGAGGGAAGTGCAATGCCAAAGTCCCTGTGCAAAAACGACAGAGGATGTATTATTTTTACTTTTTTGTCCTGAGAAAATCTATGAGGTGATGGAGTCACGTTGCAAGTGCTGTTCCAAAAGGTGCCCATTTGCGGAATGACAAATGGAATCAAATAAATTAATGTTGTGTAATTTAACAATAGTTGACTTGGCACAACTGTGTTGTGCCACATCTCCACTGCCGTAAGTTGACTTGATGCAGATGCAAAGATCTTTGCCAGTGCTAAGGCAGAACTGAGACCAGTGAGAATTTAGTAAAAATCTTGGCAAGTATAATATTTATTAATTTTGCACTTGCTAAGGGATAGTTCTGTAGCTTTTTGCCGTGTCACACTGTTTTCAGGCAATCTATACTGGAAGATAATCGGTTGCAAGCCATAGGACTTGGATTGAGGAGCTCTTTGTAATGTTGAGTACTGAAAGGGGAAGGGCAGGATTGGTGTGTAGCCACACAATAGCTCGTGAGGACCACGTCCTGACGAGGGACTGAAAATCCCTATGGCTTTTCATGTTGTAAATCAGTGTCTGGTTTCTGGACTGTGCTTGAGCAGTTCCCTAGATCACGGACATGTTTTTAGGTTAGATATAGGACTCACTGGATCAATTTATGTTGACTGTGTTAGGAGCTGATCAAAACTTTCCCCTCTGGTCTTGGAGTATGAAAGGATGTAAGACACTTTCACAAGTCCAAAGAGAAGTCCAGAATTAGTCTACTAATGGCGCATTTTCGAGAGAACCAAGCATTTGTCTTTCCCATTGCTGTCACTGAGTACTTTTTAAAATCCACCCAACTTAAATTTGCTTTTAGAAATATATACACAGGTTTCTATTTTTAATAATTTTCATCTTTGTTCTTGTAACAACTTTTATATTAGCTGCAAAAACTCTGAAGCTTGTGAGATCATTTTAAAACTGCTGATTTGACAAAATCTGTTTTCCCCATAAAGCTGCATGATATGAGTGTGGTTAAATCCAGTTGCCTCATCCTGGAATGAGAAACAGTAGATTGCACATGGCATATCCATTTCACTCAAAGCCTGATGCAGCCAGCCTTGGGCTCATTAATCCACAAATACATTTTCTCTGAAAAATGAGTCTATGTAAATTTTAGAACTCAAAAGTACAATTCAGCTCTGCAAACAGCCTGAGCAGTTTGAGAAATTCACATGAGTAGTTTGAGGAATGAGGTGGGTTGTCATTCCTCAGAAAAGAAGGGTATCCTATACCAATAAATTACAGTGGAAGTTTGGTTTTTCATGAAAATTAGCAGTCACACTGTTTCACACGCAAGAAACTTCAACAAATTAGGTGCAGCAAAATGAGTGAATTTAGCTTGCATAATGGTTCTTGATTTTCCTGAATGAGGACTTTTCACACCTGCCAATATGGACTTGGTTTGGTTGCCTGTTGACTCTAAGAACAGGCACACCAAAAGCGGTGGGCCGGTTTGCTGAGTTTAGTCTGAATTCTGAAAGACTCGTGAGTTAAAAAGACTCACATGATGAGAGGAAGGCTTACAGAGTTAAGAAATGTACAATGACCATGAAACACACTGCTTTTTCATTGACTTTTCTCTCAAGTAATTTTACATAATTCAGAATTGGATTGCCTTTAGCCAAACGCCCCCTGAGAAGTGATGCTGTTACACACACAGTTAGCTAGTGTTCAGTTGGCTCAACGGTTGTATGGGTGATTCTTTAGAAGGTGGAGGAAATGTTGGTGCTACACAGGGAAGAGTAGATCCAGTCTTACAGTGCAGTGACTGAAACGTGGCTTCCTAGAACCATCTTTAAATATGACATGAAATTGAGATTCCGGTCTCAATTGTATGAATCTGCTCTTGCAAGAAATGTCAAAAGTTTGAGGTGAGGTAGTTGCTTTCTTTAGTTTACACTCTACATGTATTGCAAAACTGATGAAGAGAGAAGGAAATAAAAAAGGATAAAAAATAAAAATATGAAACCACATAAAAACTACTTAACAAGAAATTTGTACACTTTAAATTTTCAAGGTAAAGCATAGCTGGTCACCAATCCCTACTGCTTTCATTGTGGGCTAAAGCAAATGGAACAGATAAATTCCATACTGCTCTTTGGAGAATGTTAAGATTTTTATGTCAGT
The DNA here is from genome assembly GCA_013398225.1 of Steatornis caripensis. Lineage (NCBI taxonomy): Eukaryota > Metazoa > Chordata > Aves > Caprimulgiformes > Steatornithidae > Steatornis > Steatornis caripensis. The sequence goes on from VZSC01015632.1 coordinate 398,131, forward strand.
TGGATGTGAGGGGAAAGCAAAAAAGTCTCTACCCATTTATACCAGTGGACAATGAAAAATGATTCTCCTTCAAACAGATAACAACCTTACCTCATCTCGGCAATACCTAAAATGGTCTGGAATGGCTTTTCATTATCTAGCTTACACATCTGAAAAATGAAAGGCAAGAAGAATGGAAACAGGAAACCAGTTCCTTTTGATGGATGCAATTTCACTTCTAACGGCACTCTTGAAATTCACATTCTCAGACACATTTGCCCAATAATTTTCAGAGCAAAGTCCTTGGGGGGATTTCCCAAATGACTGCTACATGCATTAAGAGGAACTACTGCTTTTCTCCCTCTTCTCTTTCCCGAGGTATATATTTGTGTGCGGAATGCTTTGCCCAGATCTTTAGATGCTAGATAGGCAAATACATACCATAGCTGAAATTTGCCCTGCAGTGATGCTCATCTGTGTGCAAACTGTCAGCACAGCACCTTGTGTTGTGTAAGGCCAATTTTAGGTCTTTAATGTGGTTCTTCTGTTGTGCCTAAGAATTTATGTAGATCGTTCCACTGGGGTAAATTTTCTTTATTTGCAAATAGAAAAGATTCCAATTCCATTCCCAATGCAATTACAACCCATGCTTAAGAAATGCTACATCACATACTCCTTTTATAGTTCATAAAATACTTCTGTCATCTGATCTTCGCTTTCATTATTTCTGGCTTGAATTGAACGTATGGCTGTGGCTTGGCACTGCCAGTCTCCCAGGTTCTGATGACAGGCAGCCTGATGGAATGGAGATACGAGGTTCTTGAGGGAAGCTTCTTCCTACAACAGAAACTCCAAACTAGTGGATTATTACTCAGAAAATGTCTACATAGCCCTGTGGCTTCTCTGACAGTGGTCAAAGTCCAGTGGAAATACCTGTCCATTCTGTGGGGATAAAAGGGACGTTCAGGGAAATTCTTCAGCTCTGAGTGCATCCCAGCAACTTGCTCTCTCTGTTGGATCAAAGAGGAGGATGGGAAAATAACAAAAGAAAAAACCTGCTAATAAATTAGGTAAATTGTGGTCTACAAGAATAGCAAGTGCGTCGGATTTTAGTTTGTTTTCCCCCATACTTCTGCCCATTGCAAAACTGGAAAATTTAAAGGGCAGAGATCCTGCTGGACTGTCCCTGCAGATCACTTACCATAAGTGGACCTTGTTCTTGTTTAGGAGCTGGGAGTTCCTTTGAGCACTAAAACTTAGAATTATTGTTAGTTTTATTGACTTAAGACACAAGCCTTTGACATGTCCTCTGTTCCTCCATTCAAACTTAATTATTTAAATGCCTAACTTGTTTATAGCTTACAAAACCATTGTTTTGGGAACATTTTATTGAATAACAGGGCAAAAAACCAGAGGAGAAGTTTATTTAAAACTGGAAACTGAAATTTGGACTGCATCCAACTTCTGAGCTTAGCTTGCTTGCTTAGAGAGAGGATCAGCAATAATATGCTTCAGGGTAAAACACTGTGACTTAACTGCATCTGTTGTGTGACTGATGATGCTATAAGGTTTGACAAACATTGGCTCATTGTCCTTTATTACTTTTAATGCCTCATGTATTTCTAAAATAATATTAGCAAATGATAATAACTGGAAGTTCATGGACCACTTTTCTGAAGGCTGTAAGATACCAGTGACATACGTGCGTGCGTTTAAGGAATGGTGTGGAAATCTTGAAATGATCTGAAATGGTGAGGAAAATGCTGATATCAGGAGTTTGGATTTGATCTGTGAAAGACAGAAATAGTGACTCAGTGTCCCCGTTGTTAGTGCAATAGCAGAGTTTGCTACATGTTGCTACATTAAATATTTACAAATGATGCATATGTAAAAACAAAACCCAAAGAGGAATACATTGGCACTAACCGTTTATGCCCAAACTTTGTTCAAACATATAAAGCTGTTGCAATTAATATCACCTTTAGTATGTTTATTTGAGCTTAATGTTCTGTATGTGGATCTGAGGCAACTTTTAGCTTTTGAATTAGCAGTACCATTAGGCATTTTATAGGCTTCTAAGGTCTTCTGCATTCCTTTAACAAGCTGTTTTGTGTGCCTGTGTGCCTCCTGCTTTGCTGCCTGTTTGATGTGAATGACACTATGGGAGAAAATCATGAACTGCATACACTGAACGCTGGGCTTAATGTTGTAGTGGGTGTTATAATAGAGTGCAGGCTATTAGGAGAGTCTGGACTAGGTATGCTGAAAAAGCAGAACAATGCGAAAATGTACAAGGCACAAATGGTGATGTTTACGTGGAATCGTCTGGACTGAAAATTACGGATTTGATCCGCAGAGGTAAAGGGTTCAAATACTTACAAATGTTAAATGTCTCCAATCCTGGAGACACATATGCCTCACAAGCCTTCCGATCATGAGAAAGTCCTTAAACTTTCAGTGACAGCTGGAACCTGCTAACACCTGGAGCATTCTGTTGTATTTTGTGGATGCTGTTGAGGATGGCAAGAAAATTTCTTCACTTCTACCGGTATATTGCAAAGTGCTTTATTTTGCTGTCTTTCTGTGCTGGCAGAGAGAGATCATTAGGGACAAACGACATATTTAATTTATCTCAAACAAGCTATTTACAAGCGTGTCCACTGTTTCCTATGAATCTTACCCTTTCTCACAAATAAATAATGCTGGAGTTCTGCCACTGTTTTCAATTTGAGGAGAATTGGGATCCAACAGAGGGTGCAATCCATGGGACAGTAGTTAATATAGCAATTTCTATAGCAACATTCAGCTTCTATTAGTCTCCATGGGTGCACAAAGTCTCTAATGGTAGAAGCCTAGGGAGACCTGGCTTTGAAATGTATCTGGAAAGTAATGATAAAAAAGGTATATTCCTCAAGTTCACCACTTGCAGAACTTCCATTCTTATACTCCAAAAGCATAGTTATTGCCAACATGACAGACATTGGGAGGCAAAACCACAGGCATTCCGATCTATAGGAGAGTAATGTAAAAGGCCCACAAAATGCTGACCTTGTTTGCAAGTAATGGAAAAGGTCAGTGCCAAAAGCAGCTCGAGTTAGAGTTACAGCTGGAAAAAGCTGGCAGGCAATATGCTGACTGTTGTTTTACACTGCTTAGTTGAGAAGCTGGTAATGATTGAGGATCACTTCCCAACACAATCACAAGAATAAATGCTGTGGCCACAGGTCATAGGATAAATTCCACATCAGTGACAGTATATTAAGTCTTCTGCCCTGCCTGTATACCTGAAAATCACGAGGATCAAGGAGTCAAGGCCCTACAATTCAAAAATAAATAAGCACTACCATGTTTCCACCTAACAATGCAGGTTGAAAACCCATCCATTACTGAAAGTCACTGTCAGAAGATTTTTCTGGGTTTGCTGCAACAACAGACCTTTCTTTCAGATGGTTCTCCAGAAGTCAACTGACTTAAGTCTAGTCACAGTGTTTTCACATTACAGTGTTTTTACATCACCTTGTTAAATACACGTGTGATATGAATGTTCAGTGTTTTTTACATCTGTCAAAAGCTACGGACCATCACTCCGCTACAGAGGTATCTTCTAATAGTGGTGACAGAATATCACATCTCCCATACCGTGTCATCTTCATTGCCAGCATATAGTGAGTAGAAAAGTGTCACAACTGAGTTTCCTCTTGGCAGGATTTATGTCGTCTAATTTTAAATATCTGAGGCATAGATGTCAATGTAAGAGCTCATTATCCAAACTCCCCCTGCAATCAGTGGAGAGAAATGGACACTCCTAAAGCTGAGCTAATCAATAATTCACCAAAGAAGGTGAGGGAAGGTAACTTTTTTCATTTGCAGAGTCGCAGGGAATCAATATGTTGGATGTGTGAGAGAGTTTCCATTCTTTGTGATATATGCCTCAGGTCTTTAATTCTCTTGTTAGGTAGTTGCAAGTGTTTCAATGTCAATATGAAAACCCCTCCCCAAAATTAATAACAATGGTATTTTTCTAGTATAGGCAATAGAATAAGTTGTTTATACTTCCATTACATTTTAAAACAGTGTTTCGAAGTAATGCATACATAACTGTAGTATAGAAAGAGTTGGTATACTGCTTGTAAATATTTCTTAGGACTGTTATGCTATTTTAGAGGCTTTGAGTAAATATATACCACTATCAAAAAGGAGCAGTGTGGTTAAACAGTAGAGCAAGAGGAGGCTTTTATAAATAAAAAAGCATCTGGATCAAAATGGGAGGTGGAAAAAGAGCATAATCTTGGCTGGTTAAATATAAAACCAGACCATATATAAATATAAAACCATGAGGCAGACCTAAGAAGGTTTTGAGGGACAACTTGCTGAAGGCATAAAACTGTTGAAGAAAAAAACCTTTTTCTCCAGAGAAGAGATTCTGCCAGAGAAGCTGCATAGCCAATAGATGTGTGAAATACACATGCAAGAAAAATGACATGGCAGAAAAGCCGAATGAATTATTTGCACTGGTGTTCACTCTGGAGGAAAATTTGATTTTTCCTTTACGGTGCCAAGGCTGAAGACCTGTCTTGTGTTCAGGTGCTGGTAGGAGAGATACTGGAATAAACAGAAATGAGAAGCAGATACAACAGAGATGGAATAAATTTTCTCATTTTTCATTAGAAAGTGATCTAGTGCTGTCCTCCAGACATCTGGGTTGGGAATCTTTGCTGTTTAATATATTCATAGCTGAGCTAAAGAAGTGACCAGGAGTAGTGAGTCGATCAGGTTTGCTGGTGAAAAATTATTTTTGAAGATGTTTTGGTCAAAATTAAAGAAAGTGTTTTCACAATCGCTTATGAATAGTTCCCTGAAAATGTCACCTCGACACTTTGACCCAGTGAAAAAGGCTGATAAAATATTGGGAATTATTAGGAATAATATGGAACATGAAACAAAATATTGTTGTATGCCAGCGTACTCCATGGCGCACCTACATTTTGAATATGATGTGAAGATCTCTCAGCCTACTTCTAAAAAGACAATATGGAATTAGGAAAGGCAGAGAGGATATCAGGAATGGTCAAGTATGAACGGCCATGGAAGGGAAGCTTAACAATCTAAGACTCTTCAGCAGGAAAAGAGGGTGCCCAGAAATCATGGGACAGAAGTTTCGAATGGCAAGGTGAAGGTGGAAATATTCGTTCCTCTGAACACAGCACCTACGAGGCGCTGGATAACAGGGTTGTGCTGCAGATTGAGAGCAAACAAAAGGAAGTACTCATTTTGCACAACACGCAATTAAGTCATGGGATCCTTTGCTACAGGATGTTTCGTATGCCAAAATATATATAGGTTTAAAAAACGATTAGACAATTCATGAAAGAAAGGTCCATTGAGGGCTACTAAACAGGAAGATGCTGATGTAACCTCTAGCTCAGGAAGTCCCCAGACTGCAGATTGCCAGGAGATGTGAAAGTTGCTGGGGGAATGCTCTTAGAGTCTTTCTTTTTGCATCTGTTACTGGTCACTGCCCTCTGGGGAACAGGGAGCAGGCAGCAGTTATTTTTTGCTGTGGTTGTTGCATGCAGCTGGTGACATACCATATTTTGGAATCTGTGCCTTAGGATATTAAAACTGAAAGAAGAACTGAACTTAATTTTCTTTGTTCCTGCAGTTTGTCTATAATTTCATGCGTTTCACTCAGTTTTGGTGATTAAACTAGACCACTCGATTCCTTTTCAATTACAGTATGTTCAGTTTTCTGGTCCTCCAGTGCTACCAAAATTATACAGAGTGTGGGCGTCTGACGCTCCTGGACAGTATTGCCAAATAAGAGCAAAGAAACTACCAAAGATATGGAGCAAAACAAAACGATAAGGATATTTCTATCTATGCTGAGTTCTGGGTTGGTCTTCTACCGATGGCTATGTTTGAAATGTCAGTAGCTAATTTCAGTTCGTTGTTAGTATTTTAACCCAGTGCTTATTTTAAAACGATCCGGATGCACAATTCAGCACCTTTATGGGAGTTTGGTGCCAATGTCCCTTTCTGGTAGGGGTTTTGAACTCTTCCACTGCAGTTTCTCATAACAGGTATGACGGGTATTCCTCCTCCCGTGTTGGAAATTGTTCCTTAAAGGCAGAGTTAGAACAGGAAAGAGCAATTATAAAAATTCTATTTTAGGGAAAATCAA
>VZSC01015632.1:407801-475652 GCA_013398225.1 Steatornis caripensis
TCTCTCCCAGTTACATATAATATGTAAAATACATAAATATTTTACATATTAGAAATATTAAAAATATTTAAATAAAAAATTATTTTAAAATATTATTTTAAAGGTAAAATATTAAAAAACAAATATTATTTTATATAAATATATAAACCCCCCACTAACCCACAAAAAGGAAACAATTTTCTATCAAGTTACCAGGTTTTTAGAGTGCTTTCTCTAGAGTTGCCTCTGGTAGCCTCTTACTGTGCTGCCTGTTAATGTCTATGAGCCTTTCTCCGTGTGGGAACTCCCGCTTTTATCTGCACAATTTGCTTTTTTCTTCTGTGTACCTTTCTTTTGCAGTGCTTGTTTCTTGGGGAGTTGTCTGAAATTCAGAGCTCGGGAGGGGTGTGCGAAACATTCCTTTAGCAACCCCTCGCACTCACCGCACGTGGAAGCTTTCTAGCCCCAAATCAGCAAAGTCTCCTTTCCATAGCAAAATAGCAGATTTCCTGAAGGGGTGAGGGCCTCGTGATGACATCTGCAGCCAGGTTTTGTGGTTTTACTCCGCGTGCCACCTGAGCCAGCAGCTGGGTGTCATGCCAGGGGCTGCATCGCTGAATGTAAAGTGATCTTGCTGAAGTGTGGCACAGAGAGATTGCGTGGCACGTGGGGTGTTGCTTCGCACACCCAGGCAGTTAGTTACTCGTTGTTATAATTTGTGGGCAGCATTTTAAAAAGGTGTTGTCTATGGTACGTGGACTACAAAATGCAAGTAGCAGAGCTCTGCAGTAAGGGCTAATGCAGCCGTACCAAAATCCTTGCTGAATAGGGAGTCTCCTTGTGCAGTCTGGAGCCGCTGTGCTTCCTGAGCCTGTGGGGAACGGAGGGCAGGGGACACGGGAAGGGAACATGACTGCCAGTATCTTCTCCTGGGAGGCTGCCAAGAGGAAGTAGCTTTAATTTGTGTGGAAGCCTTGGAGGTTCCCACCTATCCAGCGTCTTTCTGGGAAGCACCATGCTGCTTCCGGGCAATCTCAGGAGGAGAGGCTGTGGGGCTCTTGGTCTGGGTTTTCCTCCTTGGGAAACACGGCTAGGAGCTGCACAGAACTGTGTTGGGCCCCAGTAAGAATACTTGTGTTGGGGTGTGTAGGCTTCTGTTTTATTTTGCACCGTTCTTTTGCCCTTCGTTAAATTTTCCCCAAATTCTTCAACTGGTCTGCACAGCCTGTGCATGGGACAGATGGAGACAGTGGCCATGTAGTGACTGGAGTGAGACGGACATCTCCACGGCAGCTCCTCCGTTCCCTGCTGGGTGACAGAAGAAATAGATCCTCAGGTCCCAGTAGTCTGAAGCTGTGGTTTATTAAAGTAAATTACACTTTTTTTTTCTTTCGAGTTATTTATTATTATGCTTTTGCTCAGTTATCAAATTGAAAGCAAATGGTGGAAGAATTTGCTTTGCATGTAGATGAGAAAGACTGAAACTACTTCTCTTCTCCGTGGCACTTTGTATACAGTTTCCTTAAGCCGAAATGGCTAATCTTTCCATAATGAACTTGAGTATGTCTTTTCACACAAGTAGTTTCAGTGACTTTAGTGAGATTTCATGCATTAATAGGCAAGCGAGATTTTACCTTTGAGAGCACCAAATCCTTTTGGAAAAATCCTATAACGTTTAAGTAGAAAAGAAACCAAAGAATTTATAGATTAATGACTCAAGCCTACAGAACTTAAGGGAGGGTTTTCATAGATTCCTTTAAACATCTGGTAACATTTTGCATTAATGTCACGTTTACATGGGGTTAATAAACTGAGCAGCAGTAATAGGAATTGTAGGGAAGTAAGCAAAGTATAAGAGAAGAGGCAGTACAAATCATCCCTGTTAGCAGTCTATTAAGCAGTTCCTCCCAAACAGTTTGTAACACGTTATTAATGTTTTAATGAGTATCTTAATAATTATTCCCCTTTATAAAGTATTTTAAAATGGAATCTCCATATAAAGCATGATCATGTATCCTGTCACGTTTGAGTGCAGGAACTGGATTTTTATTCTGTGCTTTAGGGTTTCTCCAAGCATCAGTAAAATAGGTCCTCTTTCCTATTGTATCATCTGCCAAATGTAATCAACTTAACCAAAAGAATGCGGTCTTTCTCAACCTATAAATGTACTAAATACGTTTTGGATAATGCTCTGCAATCATGACTTGGGCAAGTATCCTACAACTCTGGTTGCGAAGGAGGCAGGCTACCTGCTTCTGTTTAATTATCTTATCCAGATAATATCAAATTCAATGAAAAGCTGTTAGTTCACTAACACGGATCTTAAGTTAGATTTTTAAAGAGTTAAGTAGTATTTATTGGGATTAAACGAGGATTTGGCCCTCTGTGGTGACACAAATGATGTATTTCAAAATGGGCAAATGTAAAGCAGGAACAGCAGATCGTATTTGAGAGGATCGTGCTTATATAAACTTGTTTGTCAGGGGAATTATCTTTCAGTGATTTATTATTCTGCTTGTGCAACATACAGTGCAGAAATACACGAGCCTGTTTGTGAAAGCTGCACAAGTGCTGCTGGAAGCGTGGGGCCTTTTTTTCCCCTCTCTGTTACAAGGATGAGCAGATGTTAAGCAACGCTTCACTATTTTGTGATTGATATTTATAAAGGCTAGCAATATGTATTGAAAAGTCTTTAGGTATGTTTTCTGTTGGAGACTGATAAAAGAAATTAATGACATCTGGAATTTTAAAGAAAAATAAAAATTGCTACATTTAAAGCAGCATTTGTAAGAGCAAAATTAACACACAGAACATTGATGACTGATTCCTGAAAGGAGGTATGTATGTTGTTGTCAGTGGTGATCAATGTATGGGAAAAGGAGAACTTGATTTAAAACAATTTAGTAGGGAAACACTATATGAATCACTAGGATAAAAGGGACAAGTTATATATACACTTATGAACTGTAGCAATTCAGGCGACAAGAATGAGAACCTTTTATAAAAGAGTGAAAATTCAAATAACTTACCTTTTAAGTCTTCTCCTTGAGTAATAATTATGCAGGATTCCTACAAAAATGCCCTTCTCATAAGCAGTCTGTGAAGATAAGAAACTATATTACTAATTTTTTAACTCTTTGTAACGTTTCTAATCATCATTAATGGCCTTCATTATTATTCAGTTATTCCATTTTAGAAAAGCCTGCCAGTGATGCCAAATTATGTAGGAATATATGAGATTCTATAGATGTTTCTTCACCAGATACTACAATGATAAGCGACTATTTGTTCTTAACAATATGAGACAACCGAGTTGTTGCAGATTCAGAACACTTTATGACTAGCCAGTAACATCCCAGGCTGTACCTGCAAGCAAGAACATTTGAATCACAGAATTATCAAATACAGACTCAAAATGATGTAAAACACTCTTTTTGGGTTTATAGGTTTTTCCCAACTGTTTGCTGTGGTGCCCAAGCAATCTGTGATTAGCTTTGTCATAAAGACTAAATCTGTGGACTTATTTTTTAAATCTGTCCTACCACTTTCTAACCAGCACATTGTTGGAATTCCTTTATGACATGAATTTCATTTTCCCCGTTCACAAGCACATACCCTGTCAGAATACTGGGGACCTGATTTCAATGGATATCAGTGCCACTGTAACACACAGTCATTTTCTGTTGCCTTTTTTGCTCAGTGGCTAAGGATATGCTGTCCTTATTTGCTTAATAAATGGGCATTTAAGGATCTTCATTTTTTATGCTTGCTGCACATTCATGTTTTATTATTATTTTATTCTTTCTATTTATAGATTTTACATTAACATTTGATGAATTTTCCACATAAATGGCAATGCTTGATGTAATTCATATCACTCTTAATACGTACAATTTGCATATATTATCCCAAGCAATGACCTAGTAAATGAATTAAATAAGCCTTGGTAATAAGAATGACATATCTGAGCCCATTTAGACAACAAAAGCCAATGCCTCACCAAAGCAGGGCAGTATTGAGAAAACACAGACACCATCTCAGAATACACTATATGTTCTAATTCATCCCAACCTCTGTTGCAAAGGCACAGACACCTTCAAAGGATGAACTCGTGTCTGAAATAAGTGTGATATTTTCAGTTCTTTTAGTGAGCACAAATGTAGTTTGACACATTCTTGAAGAACAAATCCTCTAATGAGTCGTATGTGGTTTTTATTAATTTTGAACCTAAAAACATTAATTATATCAATTATATAAAAGCAGCAGTGAAAGAATTGTAATTGCTTGCATTGTGCAAGCCATGCTGCGCTCCTAGCTATTCTTCCTTGAGGAGCTGCCACAAAACAACCATTTAAAGGAAAGAAGACTTGCAAACGTTTAGAGTGATGGAGCGTGAGTGTTAAACAGATCCTAGGTAGGTTTCTATATGTCTGCTTTACCTGATTACGTTCGTGTTGCCATCCGTTATGCTAGGTAATTGTTACCCAGCTAGGACAGATGCGTCTTCTGAAACCTACAATGGGATCCATTTGGATTGTGTGGCTTCCGTAAAATTTGCTGAGACAGGATAATCAGTAAGACTTACACCATTCCTGCAAGAAACTACTATCGTATGACTTGAATATTACTGGGGAAGTATTTATTCCTTTAGTGATCATTCAGTGTTAATATTTATTTAATATATTATCAAATCTCTCTGTTGTGGTCATGCTTTTTCTCTTTCTTTTCTCGGTGATTCATTTTAGGTTACTGGCCTCGATTCTGGTTTCTCACAGATTCTTACGTTGGCTTCACAGGAGCTATTTGTGATTTACATTAATTTCATGCTATTCGAATTATTCCCAGCAATCTCATTGTGAGGTTTTTTCTCTGTCCTTACAATTGTTCTTCACTTTCCCTTTGGCAACTGTGGAAATGTTAGATTTTGCCTATGCAAATTAATTATTTCAGGCTAAACGTCTTTGTTGGGATGGAAAGTTGTGCCTGTGCAATGAAGCCATTACACCTGCAGTATATTGAGAAAATGTATTTGTACATTTATCCCAGTATAATTTTGTTTGGTGAAATAACTTCAGTGTGATGTTCTATGGTCTATTTTTTTTTGTTAGATCGCTGAACCTTCCAACACTACTATGCACCTTCACAGGTAGATCAGTGACTGGAAAGACACATTTTTTCATTACGAGTTATATTTGATGGGTGTGCCAATCTATTTCACTGGGTGCTCTTGATAAAACTTAAACCAAAAATACAATCAAGACAAAATGGGTATTAACTCCCTCAGGATTTCAGGAGAACATCACAAACACCCTTTGAAAGCCAGCATGGGTTTTTTTTGGGGGGGTTGGTTGTTTTTTTTTTTACTAGTGCTCAATTCCACATAAAGAGCAGGCTCGCATTTGAATCCAATTCTCAACCATCTAGATGAAGAGGCAGTCTACTCTGGAAAGGAACAATCCCAATCTATTTTATAGCAAAGGCAGAAGCTTTTCTACAGCTGAAAACCCCATATGGAGGACACTCTACTGCCAAGTTTCTATCTATTAAGTTGAATAAGATCCAGCATATGTGCCTGCCTTGATTACAGTGCTGACCGAAATGTGAGAGAGAAATGTGTTCTTTTAAACAGACAGCTCCTAACACAATTTGAGCTTGAAGGCTTCTAAAATTCAAATTCCACCTGGATACATGTAATCACCAAGGGACAAAACCCTGAGCTCAACCATTTTATGCTCCTGGTAAGATGCACTGCCTACCAGAGAGTAAAGCATTTGCTCCATCCTGCACTAGCCAATTTCGCTAGCTCATTTAGAAGTGTCATTTAAACCTTTTTTTTTAATCTTTCACTCTGCCTCTCTAATGACAAAACCAGTTTTCTAACTCCCAACTGCTGGTAGAGTACATCCACCGTTCGATCCAGGGGTAAGGCTTACGTTAAGACACTTGAAACCAGTTCACTCGGGTGCAGGTAGCCCAAAATCACCACATTATGGACAGTTCAGTGCAGACTGCAAAACCTATCCAAGAAACAGAGTGGATGCCTACTTGTGGGCAGCTGACCTTCACCTACACAGCAGCTATATTTGTGCTCAGGGGAGGTAGCTTATAGCTGGGTCTGTTCAGTCTCTGTGCACACCTTTGGGCTGAACAGCTGTATTTATCAGAAAAGCCCGGCTAGGTTTGTCATCTCTGAACCGTTCTTACAACATCTCTGAGCTGGTGGTGAAAGCAACTCAGAAGCAATGTCTTAACTAGCATTTAACAGACAGAAGAAATGCAACCAGTTACAACAGCAGTTTTAATACAATTAGAGAGCCTCTATGGCCAGTTTATTGCTGTCTGGTTTGGGAGGAGTCCTGCTCATTGGAGTCTGTACATGCCAGCCATGCCAGAGTAGTACAGAGTAATCCAAGACAAATTCAAGCAATTCCGTACCTGCAGCAGAGTACCTGGCACATTGTACCTCTGTGCCACATTAATGTCATTGTATGTGTACATTTTGTTGGTGTCCAGCATTCAGTTTAGCAGTTGGTCTCGCTCAGCCAACAAACCTTGTCTGGACAATAGCACCTTAAGGCTTTAAGCTTCCTGTTGATTTTAGGTATTGATTTGGGACATGGAAGACATTGAGCCAATTGACAGGTACCAACTTCAAATCGTTGTGTCAGCCAGGAGCAAATAGACTGTCTGTGACTAAGGTGTAGTCATCAGAAGAGAATCTGAAACACTGTTCCGGTGTCCTGGCCAATACAGAGATGGGGCAACTGCTATGCCATTTATAGTGTCAGGTTTATCGAAAGTCTTTGAGAGTCAGTGGGATGTAGGCATTTAACCTGCTTAAGTACTTTTGTAAATCCCTTTGGACATCCACCTAAACTGTTAGGCAACAGCGAGCTTTACATTTTCAAAGGCAAAGTAAGGACGTTAAGTAATTAATCACCACAATGTTTCTGTGATCTGTTATCATCTATATCGAAGACGAGACGGAAATGAACGAACTAAGGTTACGTGGAGATGTACAGAAATATGGAATCTCTTGATAATCAACCCTATGGTTATTTCCTTCCTGTTATTCTGCCGTACTGTTATTTGTAGACGATTAAAGTTGGATCCATAGACTTCCTGCACAAATAAAGTCTCAACTCTGACTCACCTGCCATCCTATTAAGAAAATATAATAGAAAATGAGGACATATCCCTTGTGTTTTCTTAGGTTTCAATTGTTTCCAGAGGCCCAGGCAGCATGGAAAAGTGGTTAGTAGAGCACTAACACTGAACAGAATCTTTCACAAACCATGTGTCTTTGAAAGATTGCTTTTTGATGTGATGTGCAAAAAACTTTTTCTTTTTTCTTTTTTTTTTAATCTGCCTGACTCCATTGACTAAATCTCTACAATAAGAATGTAAGTTTGAGGATTTAGGTATGAAGAGAAGAGCAGCAGTTGCATGCCAGTTTTTTTTTTTTTTTCGTGGAGAAGTGATTAGACAGATGCTAGCTGGAAACAAGTTTTGAATTTGTCTGTATTTCACTTCTGCAGTGTAGCCCCAGTGCTGTTTTTTTGGGAAAGACTGAAGATAGACAATAACCAAGACTTTTTCTGAGTACTCTGGGAAGTGGCTGCACTGGCCCATGGGGGTCCCGTGCATTGAGAATGGACGATAAAGCCTCTCTGCAAAGGTTGTAAGTGAAGATCAGTGAGTAACTGCAGAGATAAAGGACTGCATCTTCCATGGTGGATGGTCTCCAGACACCACTAGTGAAGTCAGTAGCATGCAGTATTGACATAAACCTTGACACTTATCATCCCTCATGTGCCAAGTCACCAGTCTGCGAGTGGTAACTCTTGTCCTTGGTGGAATATGCCAAGCAGCTGGCTAAGCCCTGCAAAATGTGAAGACTGGTAAACCCCATGTGCCTCAAAGGCAGACTTCAGTCACTGTAGGCACCTACACAGGTCACTCTCTTGAAGGATGACATTGAAGACAGCACTGGTTGTACAGCCCAGTAGCAGCAGAAACAGAATTGAGTCCCAATCCATTACTGTAAGCATTGGACCATGCTGTGTTTCCAGTCAGAAAGCTCAGACTTATTTTTTTCTTATTAAGTGTTCTTGGTATATTGCATATGTGGTATTATTTAGGATTGAAACTTGGTCTGTAAGATTCAGGAGATTTATTTTCCAGCTTTGCCAGTCTACTCTTGCTGCTCATTCAGCCTGGAAAGTCATTTCCCCAAGGATCGTTTGGACTCATTTTAGGTTCAGAAAGCTTGGATTTCAGATTGCTCCCCCTACATTTTTTTGCCCAATTCCTGTGCGTTCCCCTTTTGGACTTGCGTTTGCCCAGGAGAGCAAGGCTTTTTCTGAGACATCTATGCAACAGGAGATAATATTGTCATCGAGACACTAGTAGAATTGCATTGCATTTCATCACTTAGGCAGTGTCTGTTCATTGTTCATCCTGTGCCTTGCTGCCAGCTCCAGGCACATGACCTCATTGGACTTTAAACGCTTGCAAAATATGATCAGGAAATAGCTTTGTGGTTTTCTTGATATGGAAGTCTTTTTCATAACAGCTGAAGTGCTCAGCAACTTTTAATGGTGCATCCTAAAAATAATTGTTTAAAAAAGCAGAGGTGCAATGACAGCATATTCGTTTCAGTGATACACAAATAGGGACTTAGGTGAAATCCCAGCTTCACTGCAGCCAGTGGCAGAGCTTCCAGTGACTTTACTGGCCAGGATGTACTGTGTAGTCCTAACCACGTAAATGGTTGACAGCTAGTAATAACTAATACCATCATACTATTTCTCATATGTTAGAAATTTAAATATAAATAAGTTTTACCATTAAACATAACATGGAGATATCTCTGATTGAGAAAGAGCTCTTCCTCTTAGTTGTGAGCTCAAATAGTCCTAATATTCAAATATACTGCAGTATTTATAAGCAGTGGAGCAGAACTTTGAGAAAGTTATGGCTGGTATCTGAGAGCTGTAACATTTACAAACATTAAATGAAGAAAACCATATATTTTTATGCTTGCCATTCCAGACCCATGAAACTTATCTGAAAGGTTACGAGACAAGGGACTGAAAATGAATCTATTACACAATTGCTGCAGGGAGTTGCTGAGCACAGTAATTAATTGCTGGTGTATTCATTTGCGGCAGGAGGAGCAGCAGAAGGAAAATAACTCATTGAATTTAGAATTGTATTTATTCATGTATGCACTGTGGTGTTACAGCACAATTATTATCTGACACATTGGAAGTGGACTTGTGCTCCATTAGATGCTTGAGCTATGTGCTATTATTGGGTAATCTTCTGCAAAAATGCACAAAATATTTGAGAGATGCATTCAGGATTATAATTGATGCCTCACAGATCTCAGCCTGACATTCTCAAAACCCAGCAAGACAAGTAGGAAGCTCAACTTGGCATCATGTATGGTTAGTGCACAGCCCCCTCGAGTGCTGATGTGTCCACGGGGGCAGGTAGAAGAAAATCATGAGTTCACAGGTCAGCAGTCTCTAATGAGGAGCTCTGTTTTTTTTTTTTTTTTAATCTGTGTCTGGAAGGAGACACGGGTGCAAGCCAGCGTGTGCTGCTTTCCAGTTTCCAGTGTTGGCACCAGTCCGCAGGCAGCCGCTCATCCAGCATTCCTGGCTAGAGGATCATTTCAGCAGCTATATAATATGTCAGCCAAGAGGAAGCAAGAAGGAAAAGGAAAGCGGAGTTATGAAGTTAAAACCAAGAAAATAAAAATTCCAGGCAGCTGTAGTGAGGCAATGGCTGCTGTTAGGGGTAATAGTTTATTTGGTGAATCTGTTGCATGGTTTCTAATAAAACCTCATTAATTCTATTCAGATATTCTCTTCCCCCCAGAATTGTGCATTATTGGTTATATAAAGCCTGTGAAAGCTGACATGACAACATGTAAATGTTTATACTTCGGACAGGTTTTAAAGGAGTGAATATGGGCTAAATAGTGACTGTAGGTAGAACCGTAATGAGGACGTGGTATGCAGGTGTCACCAGCCCAGGAATGAGACAAACACCGTGTGCTGTGCACTCATTCCCCAGAGCTGTTGTAATCCTGACCCCTCCAAGCTCAGCCGTGGAGAGTGTTGTGGAAGAGCAGGGGTGGGGATGTGCACGACCTCTACCTACATGCCAGATGTTGCATCCAGGAAGAAATGGGGTATAGCCCACCCTGCCACCTCAGAGCAGGGTAAGGGGAGAAGTCAATGAGGACCGGGCTCTTGCCACACACACCTCTCGTTCACAACATTGTCACTGGGTGTGAAGAAGAGCTTGGTCCTCTCCTCTTGCTGCAGTGAACAGTGCCCTGCCCCGGAGAAGCCTCATGGGTTCCAATCTGGCAGCTTAGAGAATAAGGTTGTTTTACACAAAGGAGTAGCAGAATCAGATTTGGAATGATTATTCCTGAAGATTTGCAAAATAAACCAACACGTTCCTCTAGGCCTTTTAAACAAACAGCCTAGATGAACACAAAGTTAACCTTTCTTTCCTATCAGTCTGATGAAAGAAACAAATGGAAGCAATGACAGGATTATATTACTCTATTAATATGACAGATTATAATTTGTGAGGAGAAATGAACCTCATTCAGTTCTTTATTGCTTTCAGAAATTCTAAAATCAATGCAAGATATGCCATAAACATCATTCTTGGCAGGCACTCATTGAGGTAAACATATAACTCAAAGATAGCTTGAACCGAATTCTGACCAATTTAGCAAGTAATAAGCAAGGCAGTCTGTGATAAGAACATTAAAAAGAAGAGACAGTAGCAGAGTTACGAACAGATGGTGTCCATAAATAATGTTGAAATAATAATAATATTTTAAATTTATATATGATGCCTTTCAGTCTGGAAAATCCCACAATGCTTTACAAAACGGAATTTAAAACACAAACTTAAACTGGAATGCAGCATTTCTGGTGTGAAATATGACAGTTGTTTGAGAGCCCAAGCAATGCCAAGTCGTTTGGGACAAGAAGAGAATAAGAATTTTATTTCGTTGCTGCTGCAGCAAGAACTTGGGTTGAATTTTATTTCTTTTCACTTCTCTAATCTACTTAATCTATCATCACTGATAGTATCTGGATAATCTGCCATAATACATCGCTATTATCCAGAAAGTCCACTCTCCCTACTGTTGATGGTATCAGATGCAATGTTGATTTTATTATTAAAAACTCAAAATGATCAGCAATTTGGCTTTATCCTATGCAAAAAAATTACATTCTCAGCAACAATATCTCCCAGGGCCAAGTAGCAACAGTAGTCAGTACATCCGTGTGTGGGGAATATTAACTCCCGTGTCAGGCTATATTCTGAAACCTATGTCTTTTGCTGCAGAACATAATTGCTCCTTCCAAACACTCACGTAGCTCAGCCTAACTTGAGGCTGTCTTCTGATCTCAGATAAACCCAGGCAATCCTTCTGGCTTTAGTGGGATTATGCCAACAGAAGTGAAACTAAAATTTACCCCACGGTGTGTGAGAGTTGATAGGTGCGTAAGGCACTGCGTGACATTTGAAGGCTGCAATGGAAAAGTGCGGGAGGATGGTAGGGAAAAATCATACGCTGTGTGCACAGAGCAATGGAAACTATTTAAAGCAGCTCCAGCCTCATATATTCTGTGTAGTCCCTTCACAGGGAGAAAGATGTTATGTGATAGCCTGGATACTTGAGTGAACAGACTCTGTATTATTGAAATAATATAAAATAGAAAATGTTGAATACTTCTGAGTGATGAATGACACAACCTATTTGCAGGAATGCTGGAGACAAACCAGGAAGTGATGTTGGTTAAAATGAATTAATCTTTAACACTTTCCCGTTCAGGTCTGCCTGAATCATAGCCAGCATTTTCCCATTCCAAGCTCACATTTTTGATAGTGGCACCTGCAAGGACTGTTTATGTCAGATAAGCTTTATATCAAGGTTGTGGTAACTATCTTGGAAATAGCAGCAATACTGCAGGGTACTGAAATACCCTAGAATACTGGAGCATTTCTTGAAAATGGGGATTTTCCTTGTAAAAACAGAAAAAGAAGTTGGTGGCAGGGCTTTATCTGAAATTAAGTTTTTAGCCCTTTTTCATTCATAGGATTCCTATGCTGACACTCCATGGTGCCTGTGAAGGGTTTCCATGATGGCGTGGGACTCAGGTGTGTGCAGATTTACCATGTGTGCCTGAAGAATAATGACAGTCTGCCCTGGGAGGTGATGCAAAACCCGCACCTGTGGATTGCAATTTACTGCTGTCAGAGCTCCTGTTGGCAGAGCATTCAATCTGCATTTTGATGCAGATAATAATTTAGATAGCAAAATGAGCTAATATGTTGCACAGTAGTACTCATGGCTCGCCAGCATCCCTTCCACTAAGAGGAAGCTGAAAGGTCAGGGGATTGGATGTTGCTGTACTCTCAGGAGCATTTGTTAAAATACTCTGGGTAAAATCTTGTCTTCTATAAATTGTCAGAACTTTTCTTGGTTCTACTGGATCCAGGTTGGCTTCTATCATTTTTCAGTCAAACCATGTGTGGTTTTGGATGGAAAGGAAAGAGAGAGATACAGAAATTGCGTTGTCACGTACATAGCAAATATTAGCTATAGTAAGTATATAAGTATAGCTTCAGGTTACTGAACATTTGTCTCAGCCATCACAGAAAATAGAGTTTTGTTGTTAATTATGTGTAAGTTACATATTGAAAAGTCTGGTCTTAATCCAGCATGTATCTACTTTGCAGGAAATACGAGTCTTTGGTTTAAGTGTGGCAATTTGTGCAGAAATCCTTGGACCGTCAGCTTAGGTGACAAACTGTCACTCGTACTTAGTTCTTAAGCATACGA
This sequence comes from Steatornis caripensis, assembly GCA_013398225.1. Taxonomy (NCBI): domain Eukaryota; kingdom Metazoa; phylum Chordata; class Aves; order Caprimulgiformes; family Steatornithidae; genus Steatornis; species Steatornis caripensis. The sequence goes on from VZSC01015632.1 coordinate 420,670, forward strand.
GCAGGATGCTTGTATAAGCATACACATACCTACATGCATGGACTCAGTGGTATCTGAGACTATTGCAATATATAAAAGGTTTCTTAATTTTAGACCTGCTTTTGTGAGACTCTGGGCAGTCTCATATTCATTTGTTTTCATTTGCATCTTGGGATTTTACAACGCAATGGATTTGTTTTCTCATTTTATTTTTGCATTTGCATATCTGCAGTGCATCAGACTTCAGTTGCAAGTTTGAAATAAAATTTATTTTTCAAACCTACGGGATTGTGTGGGCAGAGTTGACTCTATTGCCGGGGCTTCTGTGCCCGTGCCTGTAAGTTGTTACTGACAAGAACTCTCCACGTAGGCTCTGTACAGTGAGCCTGGTGACCTCAGTCTGCCTTCTGATGGGCACATGTCCATGGCTAAAGAGCCTGTTGCTACAACTGACATCTTTATCGGCAGTCTGCACAGAGAGCTTGAGTTTGGAGTGGACGCAGAGATACAGCACATCTCCACGCCACCGGCACAGAGACAGGGAGCTGTCACTTTGCGACCTGCTCCCAGAGCCATCAGGCTTGGGAAATGTGGTCCAGAAAACACCTTCATGTCCTCCTGGGAGCCAGTTTGTGTTCAGAAATGGGGAAGCTGCTTTCACATGGAGCTATGTCTCAGGTTGGCCCTGTGTGCCAGACTCACTGTCTGCGCAGACTCCCTTGGAGATACTGACTTCTTTGAAATGTTTTGGGTTTGGGAGGGGTTTCCACCCAAGCCGAGGCACGAGGAAGAGAAACTTCAGTTTATCCTTGCTGCTGTCTCTATTTCTTTTAATACAGGACTTCACTTAGAGCCCCAAACCTCCCAATTTAAATGCATTTTAGTCCAACTTATAAGAAATGGGACCTTCAGTAGCCTGTTTTCTGAGTATTGCATTAGTTCTATTTTGTCCACAGCCTTATCTTTGCCATACAGACTTCCAGTTTTTAGGAAACAGGTTTGCAGGTCTGTCTACAGGTATTTAAATATTTGTCTGTTTTCAAACCTCACTACCAGCTGAAATTAAGAAAAAGGTCCGAACTAAACATACATTGCTGCTAACTTAACCACTTCACATAAATTCCCTCTGGATGATTTCTTTTCTCTGTCTTCTGGAGAATGACATTTGTTCTCACAATCTGCGGTGAGACCACAGTGAGCTGGCTGACCACACTAACTGCTGCACGTCATCCTGCTCGCTGCAGATTAGGAGCATGGGAGGTATCTTTTGCTTCTCTTTTTTTTTTTTCTTTTTTCCTATTTCTCACTTGCAGAACAACTGCAAAAGGACAAGGTTGAGAGATTTCCTGAATGTTGCGTCGTGCCTTGCCCTGCATGGTGCGCAGAGGAGGTGGGGAGAGAGGATGAAAAGAGCTGTTGGACTAACTTGACTCTTGTGTCACCCAACTGCTCAGAAAACAGAGGGTCTTCAGAAAACTGGGGCTTCAAAACAGTGAGGCTGGAGGAGGCAGGGCTGTCAGACTTTCCTGCACCAGCCTGCAGAATACTTACTGCTCCATCTGATTTCTGTTTCTGTCTATAAAAGTGCCTTTTACAGTAGGAAAAGCATTCTGTAAATATTCTGTATTTATTATTTTTCTAGAGCTTATTCACTATGCTGAATTTAGATCAATAAAATGGGAAAAAGGAGGAAAAATACCCAAAGATAAAAGAAACCCAGAGCTCTGTGCATTCCAGAATAAACACAGCGCTCCTTGACCTGGTACAGGCACTGTTTGTGCCTGGCTTCCCAACAGGGGTTCTTGCACATCCAGTAACTTTGTTTGTATTTTGTAAATTAGCAGATGGTTCTCTGATACAAAGGAGAAAGTGTTCCCACATCAGATGGAGTATCTCTCTTTCTCTCTTTACCCCCCTCTGATATTAAACAAACCATAGAGGAAGACACAATCACAATTGCTAAAAGTGAAGGGGAGATGGAACAAAGAAAAACTATGTGTAAGTTAACCGTAAAGTTCAATTGAAGCTGACTACAGTAAAGCAAAAAATGTAACTGGAGATGATATTCTCATTTCCAACGTTTCTGAGCTGTGCTCCAGGAGACCTAGGGTACAGCCAGGTCAGTTTGTGTCACCCTTTTCACTGGTTCCTTCCTGCAGAAGCTGCCTAAATCTCATCAATTGAGGGAATTACTCAGGTAAGAGTGTCACTGTTGAAGTGGGTGAATAATTTTGTACCTGTCATGTCACCATTTTACAGAGTCACAGAATCATTTAGGTTGGAAAAGACCCTTAAAATCATTGAGTCCAGCCGTTAACCTACCACTGCCAAGTCCCCCGCTAAACCATGTCACTGAGCGGCACATCTACACGTCTTAAATCCAGCACTTCGCTGGGCAGCCTGTTCCACGGCTTGACAACCCTTTTGGTGAAGAAATTTTCCCTAATATCCAATCTAAACCTGCCTGGCACAACTAGAGACCGTTTCCTCTTGTCCTGTCACTTGTTGCTTGGGCGAAGAGACCAGTCCCTACCTCGCTACAGTCTCGGGTAGTTGTAGAGAGCAATAAGGTCTCCCTTCAGTCTCCTTTTCTCCAGGCTAAAGAACCCCAGTTCCCCCAGCTGCTCCTCACAAGACTTGTGCTCCAGACCCTTCACCAGCTTCATTGCCCTTCTTTGGACACGCTTCAGCACCTCAGTGTCAGGGTGGAGCCTGTGTTTTACTTGGTGATATATGTAAGGCATAGTGCCTGTTTACCAGAAGTTGGACTTGATCTTGGCTGGATCCTCAAGGCAGTAATTTGAGTAATGTAACAGCAATTAAATAAGATGCTCTCAGACTAGATCTGGCTAAAGCATATTCCACATCCCTCAAAAAACCCCTTTTTAATTACTAGTCTGAAATTTCTTTGGAAATATTATTGCTGCAATAGTCAACTGTCCCCTCGTTTACTTGAAACCTTGTCTATACAGATATTACGATGATGAACTATCCTGTGTTTCTTTCTGTTTGTGTGTGTAAACTGTATACATAAGAGAAAGAGTGTTCTTTGGGGCAGGCCTTCTCTTTTTGCTCTGTTTTTGTACAAGACCTGGCATTATTGGGTCCCAGTCCATGATTGAACCGTACAAGCACGACAGTACTGTAAATAAATAAATGCTACCCTGAAGATAAACTTCCATTACCTTTCAGTTCAGCACTTTCCCCTACTGCTCTTTGCACCAGAAGTCTTGCATAAAAAAGAAGTTTCTCTGCTATTCCCATGTCTTTTGCATCCATGACTGGTCCCATCGACCTGACTGACGGTGGAGGATGTGTCACTGGCCCTAGTAAGAGTAATGGGTCCAATAGCTGTAAAGTTTTAGAACAAAAGAGAAAATGCGTTCTCCTTCTGAAGCTTTGCCTGAAATATAGCTTGTGTCCAAAGGTGGAACAAATTATGGCTACTTTTTCCTTGAACACTGGGTAGCAAGTAAGGGGAAAATTTGCTGAAGTACTTATGCAGAGACTCAAAGGGTATAATAAAACCAAGATGGATTTAATGCTGGTTAACAAGAAGTAATACTCTAAGCAGAGGAAAAAGAAATTAAGAGAAAAATTTGCATTATATGTAGGAAAAATATGTACCATGGAAAAACACATATCTAATACTAAACATGGGCATAAGCCCAATCCTTCTCATTTTACAATCATTGAGAGTGGCTCCATTGACTTCCAGGGGACTTGAATGGGATCCAGCTCCAAATCTGGCTTCCTTAACTCATGAATACTCCTCTTGAAATTAACAGTATTTCTTGAATTAGGAAAGTGAGACAGATTTTTGGTAGTACAACTCTTGTCCTCAGTACTTCATCATATACATGATTTGAGAGAGGGCCCTTTCAAGGTAATGCCTGTTATTGGCATGCATAAATTTATAGTGATGTTTTGTTCTGTTTTCTAAAGATGGGAATCTTAGGACATATATAGGGAGATAGTTAAACTATCTAGAGAAGCTTAAGGAGTCACCAGTCTTCCCTCTATAGGTTCCCAATATAATTCAGAGTGTGCAAAGGAGAGAAATCGTATATTGGATTAATTTGCTCATTTTGACTGTTTGGTGACTTCTCGCTTCCTTCTTTGTATTTATCACCTGAGCATAACTGGGTAGTAATTTGTAAAACGTAAATCAGATTTGAAAAATGAGACTGCATCTCTGCACATTGCAGATCCACGTCCGTGGAGCAGTGCTGCTAGTTGAGGCAGGTCGCATAGATTCTGAGGTTTTGTTACAGTTTTTTGTTTGATGAACACATAAGACCTTTTCACTGAACACAGTGTGTTCTGAGTTAAAAGGTAGTTTCTGACTGTTCTTTTGACATACAACTGTGAAGCTCATTTTCTGCGACATAAAAACATGAACTGTGTAAAAATTTGCATTTCATGAATATTCATTTAATATTTATAATTATTTTAGTCTTGCTTACATACTCCCCTTGTTTTCTAATACTCAAAACAGCTTTTTGGTAATTAATTTGAATTTTAGTACTAACAACTGGCGTCGCCTATGAAGCCTATTACAAACATGGCACATTGTTCTGAACTGCATAATAAAATAATCATCTAGAACTGCGACATATTCAGCAAAATGGCTCTACTTCTGTTTGACAGGGTGAACGCCTATGCGCTTTTCAAAGCGACTAGTTTAGCACTCTTCATTTACAAAGAGGGAAGGGAGAGGAGAGAGAAACACTACTCTGAGAACAGCTTGTCTCATGTTGACCTACTTTCTCCACCAATCTGCGTGCAGCCGGAGCTGCTGTTGTGTTGACACTACATATCCAAGCTAAAGCAAACCCAGCAGAATCCGTGGCCTTAGAGATTGGCTCTAGAGAAGACAAAAGGCCTTCTGGGTTTGATACGACTTTTGGACCTGCAGGCACTGCAGGGCTGGGATAAAGTGAGCTGATTTTCAAAACTGAGTCTCGTGCCTCCTCTTTCCTGTGAGATCTAAAGTAGATTACGCTCACATAATGAGGCCACTTCGTGTCTAATCTCTCAGGTGCACTTATGTCTAAAGCAGGTGGTGTTGGTCCAGGGAGGGTCTCCTTATCTGCATGGGGGACGTGGTCAAAGAGATGAGTTTGCTACTCTTATCAGCATTTTCTCTCTCCTGCCAGGAAAATGATGCACGCAAGGGAAAAGGGGTGTGCCTATGAGAAATGCTGGGATGCCCATTTGTCATGCCTATCTTTGACTCTTAGCCCCTAGAGATTATTTACAGACAGTGCAAATTAGAGTAGCTGTAGAGCTCCCCTAAACTCAAGCAGAGGGGAGAAGTTTTGTACAGAGCCTGCAGACCAGGCAATGGAAACCTTCTTTGTATCTAGATATCCTTGCAGGGGTCAATACCTTGTTATCTGTGCTGTTTGGAAATTATTGAATCCTGAGGTTTGATTCATGATTTTTGGGTTTTGTTTTTTTACTTGCTATCATTAATTTTTGAAAGGACATCATTTTTTGCTGTGCTGCACATCTGTAACTCCTGCTGCCTGTAGTGGGAGGAGGTCCTGCTACCTCTTGAGAAATGTGTGTAAAAAACCATGTTGTGTCGGTATGCATCACCACATCAGTTTTATCATTTCAACCAATGTTTTCACAGAAGCTGATCTGTACTTTACAAAGCAAGTACTACTCCTTTGCCCCTGAAAGCCTCTTGTCCTTTAATGGAAATTAAGTTTTATTCTTAGCAGCTTGTTGCAGAAAACTCCAGTAATGCGGCTCTTCACCAAAACATCCTTTTTATGACTCGTTTTAACTTAAACCAAGAACCCTGTTGATTCTGAGGAGAAAGACCCTAACACTTTTGTTTTGAAAACATGGCATTTCCTGTACGCTGTTCCAGAGATTTCTTTTTACAAATCCTTTCTTTGCATCTCCTTTAACAAAGATGTTTGTGATAGGACACTGGTAAGATGCCTTGAGATCCATTTATTTATTTGGGTCCTCAAGAAACAGAGTTGACCTCAGTATAGTAGAACAAGTTAAATAATGAGTCAAATCAAAGCCTTTAAAAAGACCTAAATGAGGTCTAGTAGAAACTACTTACTGCTAGGTGAAATGTTACTGGGGCTTTCTTGCATCCTGTTGCTGGAACCCTTGGGGGGAATTACAGCACAGCGTGGCAGCGTGTTCGCATAAAGCGCGCTAACTGCTGTGCTCTGCCTTGCTCTATGGCACTCTCATCCCACATCAAGACTGCCTTTTTATGAGCTGGCTTAATCTGCTTTCAAAGTGGATTAAAACAGGCACTCATAGGGTGGACTAAGAGGTTCTTTGGATAATGCCAGCCCAGAGCACTGAGTGCAGTTATTACACTGAACTTCTTCCCCACAGAGATTTGGGTATTGTAAAATTCACTCAATATAGCAGGTTCTGCTTCTTCCTGGGAACATGCAAGTGGGTGAAAGTTTGACATCTGCCATTCTGCTGAATCTGTGTGTCTGGGATAGCGCTTCTCCTCTCCACCCCATTAAGATTTCTCTGCTGTCATTGCCTATTGCTGAATGTTTCTTGGCTATCTGAGTTTGCTGTCCGATAAGCCATAACAGCCACTGCGTCAGGAAGCTTCGTGTGCTGCTTTCACGGTCATGCTGCTTGGTTTTTAGAGGCTGTGATTCAAGGGCTTGGGACTGCACGAATCTCTTGCAGTGCTGAACCTCACTGCCTTGTGAAATGTGTCGTGCACATGTGATCCAGAAGTTCCTACACCTCTGTGCCATGAAAGCCAATGGAGTGCTCATAGGGGGTAAGAACTGCTATTATTGTAGCACTCAAAAACTTGAATACTTTGTATTAAACTCTCTGAACGTGTTGTTTGAGAATTGTTTGGCGAAATGCCTGTGTTGTATGATTTCAATTAGGCAACAACAGCTTAAGCTACAATTCTTTTCGCAAGGTGACTTTCCTGTTGATGTCTGCTAGGAATTAGGCAAAGTCAGAGCTGAGGCACTGAAAGGAAAATGAGGATGGAGTTGGAGGTCGAGTGAGTTTTACAGTTCAGAGAGAATCACCGCAAAATAGATTGGTTCCCTTCACCAGCCATTTCTTTAATCTGTCCTATTGCTTAATGTTTCTCTTTAATTTACATTAATTTCCTTTTAAGCTTTTGATATTTAAGGAACTCTTGTAAACTACAGTGCCACAAACTGAGTGTCATGAATTCCAGTCCTAGCTTTAGTTCCTCTCTATTTGGCAATGTCTGAGCTCAAGGAGCCAGGACCGTGTCCAGACTCTGCGTGTTGAGACAAGATCTGGGAGTGCACATCTCTCCCTTCTCTACCTTGACATGTGTGGAAACCCATAGCTGAGAAAGAGTTTCAGGCTAATGCAGCCAAATCAACCAGGTCTCTGGTCTGAATGATCTGACTGCCAGGACTATACTGCTCTACAGAGTGCAGATGTGTGCTGCAAAAATCTTAGTGAAGGGTCTTGATCCTCATGCTTCCATTTACGCTGCTGTGCAAATAGTCATATTGCTCACTGACTAGCACGAGCATCAATTCCTTAACATCTGGAAAGAGATTTGAAAACCTAAAGCAATAATTTCACAATTATGCTTGATCAGTACTGCGCATTAGCATTATTATATGAATGCTCATTGACAAATTAAGGATACATTTTAAAACTCCCTTAGAAAAGTCAGTAAATATGAAGTTCATTGGTAGGTGGTTTATAATCATGTAACAGCAATGTTCTACCTTGTCTTTTATGGGTGTGTACTGGAGAGATGCGATGCTTTAATGACTTCTCAATAAGCAAAGCTTGCAGCCTGGTTCTTTCCCAACATTAGAGGTTTGACTTGATTGTGGTGGTTTTACTTCTGCTGAAAGCACAATCAATGCCTTGTACTTTCAATACCATGAAGATAAAGAAGTGCTTTACATTTTTCAGCAGGAGTATCACTTCCAGCGGGAACAGAACAAACGGACCTTTCTAGCTGTTTACGTAAATAGACTTTCAAGGGTATCCTCTAGTTCCCTTGGGAGGTTAATTATTGAAACCTACATCAATGGAAAACAAAACTGAGTTAGTCAAGTGCCTTTTTAAAGTCTTGAATGAAATACCGACTCCCATCCTGCTCGTCAGGTGAGCTGCTGCATGTCTGTCTGCGTAACCAGCACGAGACTGCTAACCTGTCCTGTTAGAAAACTGAACTGCACTGCCTAAAATTGCCCATGTCTGCTTGCACTGTCACGCCTTGGCTCTTGTCTCAAGAAAGCGATATCTGTGCAGTAGGGACTTCACTTCTGCCCAGCCCCCAGCATCAGGAGGGTCCATTATCGAGGTCTGGTTTGGGGATGTTGCCAACGAGCTACCCTGCACTGCCCTTCTACTGTGGTGAAGTTGTGCCGGGCGCTATAAAAGCTGGGGCCAAATGCGGCCATGTGCAGGCACAGCTAAAACCATAGTAGGAACGTGCAGACTGCACCAAAAGTTATTAATTCTCTTAGCCGCTCCAGTAAATCTCTTTCTGCCACAAGCATACACTGAGAGTTGCTCCTGCCCAAAAGAGACCTGTGGGAGAGAATTGGTGTCAGAAAGGTTAAGTAACTCAGTCCATAATTGCAGGGACTTGTCTATAATTTCAAATTCTCTGTGCAGAAATGGAAGGCTTTTCTTTCCATTAGACCGTGCGGTTAAAGAAAGACAGAATCTGGCCATCCTGTGCAAACCTTAAGTGTAATACTTCCCTCATTTGACATAGATTTTTCAAGCCAAGGTGATTAATGAGTCATAGATATAATGCTACAGTGATCCTTAAAATAAACAACATTCCTTGATTTGAAAATCCCAGGAGATGAGTTTTAATTTCTCTAACCAATCTGGGAGTGTAGAAGATTTTCCTGCAGTGCCTTATTGATATAATTTGACCTTGCTCAGCAGTGGAGCTCCCTGATGGAGGTGCGTGGGGGGAGGAGGAGTGTGTGGGCACACATGCAAAGTGCTCTTACTATGCCTGTATTCAAATTCTAATTCCATATTCTTGTAAGAACGATCTCACTGGGAACCAAAAATAGCACAGACGGAAAATATTCTCACAAGATGATTGTCACACAAATAAGAATAGTTTCTCTTTAACCCATTCTCTTAGCAGCTAAGCTCTCTACAAGCTCCTGATCCTCTGCCGGTGCTTTACTTTAGCCATTGGCCAAGAATCTATTAATGAAAATCAGCAATTTAATAGTAATAAAATATCTCTGTGGTTGACAGTATGCCACTAAGCTGGATTAAATGAAGTGTGCTTACCTTGTTTTAACAATACAAAAGTATTGCTTCTGTGATGGTAATTTGCTACCTTTCTAATAGGTTGTGGTTTTGAGTTTTGGTGACTCTTTTTCTGGGTCCTTTCTAGCTTTACACTTTGCCAGTTACATCTGGCATCTCCTAATGCTCTGTTGCTATCAATGAGATAGATAGCACAAAATGCCTGTCTGACCCAAATTCTTCCTGCCAATCACAATTTCCTGTCTAGAAAGAGAAAGTGAAGTAATGGTGATGCCTTTATTTATTTTTATTACTGCAGCACCCACAAGCCTCAGTTTTTGAAGAGACTGGGCTGTGCTAGGCATTGTAAATACACAGAACAAAAAGATTATCCTTTCAGAAAGCCTGTCCTCTAAGTACTGGAGGGGCTTGACAGAGGATGGTGGTAGAGGGTGCAAGGAAACCACAAAACAATATTGTTCAACACACAAAGCAACCAAACAGTCGTCTTTACAGGCACCACGGAAGAGTAGAGGTATGAGGAAGTTCAATGAAAAGTATGAAGCTATGGAGGTTTGGGGAGCCCCTGCAAAGTGAGAGAAAGCCTGAATTTGCTTGTTTGAAGCTCTAGCGAGTGGTGTGACCTAGCAACACCCACGCATCCAAGGGGGAAGCTGGTGAATGCAGGAAATAGATTGATCAGAGAGGGTGCCCACAGCCTTGAGAGGTGGTGCGTTAGAGAAGGGGGAGGTGGCGACGGGACGCAGAGAGAAAGAGAGGGCAGAGGAGAGTTGATCCCATGAATCCCCTATTTTATCCAGGTTGTTTTGGGGGACATGCACTCTGTAGAGTGTTAACAGTAGTCTGCAAATGATCTGATCTGTCAAGTTAGGGTTTTACAATGGCGTGTTAATTCCTGGACTTCTGTGATAGACAGTTACATATAAATGAAAGCTATCATCCTTTCATTTGAATTTGTTTATGGACTATGGAGAAAAGCTGATGGTTGCATATTTACCACACAACAGATGTTCATAGTTCTCAGGCACATCATCTGCCCAATTGCCCATGGCTTTGTCTATTCCAGTTATTTTTTCCCATATGTACACATTGGGTTGCATTCCAGCTCTGAGACAAAGAGGGTTTTATTCTTTGTTCCTCTCCAGAACTACTGAGGTCTTTTGGGCTTTTGGCAAGAACTGTCACATCCTGAAGAAGAGCTCTGAAAACATGCCCACAGCAGTAATCTGTAAGAAAGTCACTGACGGACTGACAGTATCACCATCAGCAGGTCTGGTGATACTTCTGCTATGAAGCCTTCCATTTTGGGCATGATCCTCAGCTCGCCCGTGTTGCTTTATCCCAGAAAGGGTGCTATACCTGGGATATTCCTGCAAGGCTCCCTCATACTAATTGTGAGAGAACTTGGAAAAACTTGTCCCATGAAGTTGCTGTGCTGGCTAAAGCGGGTAGAGTGTATGGGCAGAGTCTGAGCACAGGAACAGTGGAGTGCTGAATGCTGCCCAGACAAGCAAAACTGTTTTTGCTGTCATAAGTAGCTGAAGAATTGCTCTCCTCCATTTTTTTTTTTAATAATGATAACCTTCGATGGGCTCAGGGTTCTCTGTGAGACAAGGGCTTACAGTGAAATTCATCTCTAAGAAGGAGTTGGGAGATGCACTCCCTAAGAAGAGAAGATGCTGCCAGGAACCTGCCTGTTGAAACCTTGGCTCTGCATGAAGCAGGGTGACCTGCCTTCCCCAGATTTGGAAACAGGCTCCTTATTTTTTCCTTGCACGCTAAGCTCATGTGCTGCTCAGCTTCCCTTTGTGTTTTTATGTCCTTGGCAGAAACCTGTACTGAGGAGCGCTTGTCTCTGCTGTTCTGGTGTGGGCAGGTGAGGTAAGAAATCTCAGACCAGCTACACTTGTTGTAGTCGAGCATTGAACCACAGCGATGCAGTCCTGCAGGGAGCTTGACGTCATTTGAATGCAACGTACTGCTGCGAAACGTTGCACGGAGCAGAGAGAACACAACTAGGTGGGAGAGCAGCCGGTTTTGACATTGGACAGACTATCAGCCAGGCACAGGGTAGCCTGGGATAATCAGCCATGCTGAGAGGCAGGGATAATTAGGCAGACACAGAGATACCCTGCAGATAGCCTTCTGCAGCTCTTAACAACTCTTAGAAAACTTTTCCTAATATATAGCTTATATATTGCTTGCTCTGAATTAAATGAGTTCTTATGTTATCTGTCACATATTCTTGTTTACTATGTTGGAAGCTTCTGTCATATTCTTCTGAGTCTCCTCTTTCCCAAACCAACCAAATGGAGAAGAAATTCAGCATTTCTGGACAGGAGGACATGTTCTTCTCAAATTTGTCTGCATTTTTGGTAAAATATGGTGTTCCAAATCGCACCCTAAGAGAAGTTTCACTGATGCTTAATGAAAGGGAATAATTACTTCTGATGTCTGACATGCATCAGTCTTAGTAATACACCACTGCATGAGCTTTACTTTTTTTGTTGAGCGTCATGGTGTTGAGTCATATTGCACCTGGGGTCCTCCATAACTCTCAGCACTCGTTTTGCAGTACTCTCATTTAACCAGTTCTTTCTTATTTTATATGTGTTCATTTGATTTCTCCTTCCTTTACTCAGTACTTCACACTTGCCTTTACTGAGTGTCTTTGCTTGATTTAAGGCTGTTTCTTCAATTCATCAAGACTTTTCTGAATCCCGAAAGAGTTCTTTAAAGCAAGCGCAAGCCTCCCCAGCATCCGCACGTTCTGCACTGTCCTTTCTATGAACCAAGTCATTAGTGAGAATACTGAATCGACCTGATTTCAGGGCAAATCCTTAGGGGACCTCTCTTGATGCATCCAGATACACTTAATACCTGTGGGAGGAAAAACTGGTGTTTGAGCATACACTTTGGTCTTAATTCGGAAACAGCAAGGCATTAGGGCAGTTCATGTAGCCATTTGAAGTGAAGCCTCAGCTTCATAAAACAGGATGAAAATACACATGTGCATCTTTCGCACAAGCTCTCCCGTGCCTTTGAGCTGCCCGGCATACAAACGCCACGCGCTGCCTTTGTGCTGTGAATCCACACGGTATCTCGAAGGGGGTTATAAATAGACATCCTCCTTCAGTTTGAGAAGTAAGAAGAGGATGCAGATGGGTGAGAACTGTTCCAGTGAAGCTCGCGCTCTCGCCCGGTGCATAATGAGATCAGAATGCAGGCAGGAATGTGTGGAGGAGTGGAGCTGGCAAGGTTTCAGCAGCATGAATTATTCTAAGCTTATTCCATCCCTGATCAAACCTTTTTTCTTTTCTTTTGGGGTGTGTGTGTGTCTGAAGGTGCTTTATGGAGATGTGTCTGTCTGAACATAAACTTCAAGCACTTTTTACTACGCGAGCAAATTCTAGTTGACAGGATGTTGCTCTTTCGGTGAGTTTTTGGTGCGCTGGGCTTCTTAGCGTAGCTTCCTTTGCTATGGTTATTTCAGAGCACTTGGCATTTCCCTGCTATGTAGCCAATTTGCTGGATGCTGGAAAGTATGAAATTGGATCTTTAAAAGGATCTCGTATCATTTTTGATGCTAATATAAATCTAAAACCACCCTCCCAAACCGAGAAGAGGGTGGGCACAACAGTATCACATGAGTTATCCAGACTTGTTTACATCCTGATTTGCAAAAGATACAGCTTGACCCTGGCGTAACCTTGAAATCTACACAGGGAGAGGAAATACTATGTAAATTAGAACAGCCAAAACAAAACAGGCACACAGAAGCTCAGTGTACAGAACAAGCTGGGAAGGCAAGCTTTGCAAACACTTCGCTAGGAAGAAGAAATGTGCACAAATCCTTTTTTTTTTTTCCTCCTGGGATGTAAATGGCTGTGAAAAAGAATTCGCTAACAAAAAATGGCACGTGGGTTTTACAAGACCACACCCATTTTCCATAGCATAGGAACGGCATGTTTTTTCACACCAGCCATGCTGCAAACCCTCCCTGGAAAGTCATGCCCTAAAGAGGACCGATTTGGAGCGCCCAGGGAGATGCACTTGTGCCCAAGGTTTTTGGCTGCAATCTGAACGGGTTTTAAAAGACGACAGTGATCTCTTGGGGGCCCTACCATGGGAGCAAAGTAATGCACGCTGCTTCTAAAATACTTAATAGCAATGAACTGATGGCGGTGGTGAGCAAATCTTGTGTTAGCCTCCTGCATTGGATAAAAAAAGGGGAGCAGTGTACCGAAGGCTGTGGTTCATCCGGGAGTTTTTCCGTGGTGGCAGGGCCATGCGGTGAGCTGTCTCCAGTTCTGCACCGAGACATGTTTGTGTGGCTGAACCATGAAGAGACTGAGAAACAGATCTAGAGGAAAAATAGTGTCATTTTTGTAGTGAGTTAAAAGCTTTCCGTCCCACTTAGGTTTTTCTCAGGGCTTCCTACGCACGCTCACAGACGCCTGTGTTGGCGGGGTGGGGGGCTGCTGGCAAAAGGGGCCCAGCCTGCCTGCGCTGGCAGAAGCGCAGCCTCCCCTAACACTGTACTTCCACTCCTGAAATTACAGCTGTGGCTCAGCCTCTCCACGCTTTCAACGCTTTTCCTGGTATCGTGCTCGCGTGCCCCGCTGGTGACGTGTTTTAGAGAGCTGAACCACCCAAGGACTTCTTCTACAAAGCAATGCATCTTCACTTTCAGCTCCCTTGCAGCATCCGGTGACCACAAAAGTAGCATGAAGGAGGCCACCGGATCGTGGCACCCGGTGGAGCACCCAGCTGCAGTTTGGCACGGCAGCATCCTGAGTGTGTCTAACCACAGCCACGTCGGGCTGCTTGGTGCCTGCGGATGCAGCTTCCTCAGGAACGTAGCCATGTAAGGAGAATGTTATTCCTTGCCTCGTTATTTGGAATTGATTTTAGATGAGGGAAAGTCTTGCCCATGCTGTCCTCTTTTGGCGCTTGAACCCACAAAACTCTTAATCTCTGAATTTTAATCTCTGCAAGGAGGGGACGCAGCAGCTGTGAGCAGTATTTTAAGCCTGATGGGGTACAATTATGTATAGTCCACTGTAGGCAATGGCAGAGCTCAGCAGAAGTACAGCTTGTAGCCAGAAGCATGTTCACAACCAGCAAAGTTTAGGAGGCAGCAATCAGATAAAATGGAGGCAAAAAAAGAGATAACTGCATGCTCCAGAATTGCCAATCTCCTTCCTGAAATCGCCATTAAACAGGTTCTCAGCCATATTACTTTACCGAAGTGACTGGGAATAGCTCTTAACTAGTGTAAGCATTGTACAATTCCAGAAACAGCAGGTTTTCTTTTGCCTGACAACATCAAATTTCTTGCTCTCAAAGAAATGAGAGTTGTCCATGGAGCAGTGTTGACCTTAGCTGTTGTGCTCAAGTGTTTCGTTCCTCGGATCATCCCGGGCTCGCCAGGGGCCGTACTCTTCAAGCCTTTCTCAAGATGATGTGAACGGTCCACTTAGAGGTCAAGTGCTGTTCAGAAGGAATAGCGGTGCCAGGATTTGTTCATGTTGTTGAGAAATAAGAAGTATTTTGTGTGTAATGATGTCTGCTAAACTCTTCGTAGCCCTTGGTTGCCTGCTGTCTCCTACTGTCTACACACTCACACGTGCAATGTACACTGTTACTTTTCTTTGTCAGAATACAAACCACATCACCGTTTAAATGTAAAATGACATTTTGGTGCATATATATTTAAGCAAAATATGTTTCCTATGAACACTAATTGGCATAAGAGTTTTGCTTTAAACGCATAGATTTTAATGCTAGAAAGCTTCCTCAGCCATTGAAATGTGTGCTGGTATAGGAGAACTTTGGAAGAAAAAGTAAGTGTGGGAAGAGGGATTAATATTTTAAAGCAAAGGCAGGGAGGGAATTTAAGGAGATATTAAGGCAGTCAGAGTTGTCCTTTATTCCATTGCACTGCAGGCCTGCCAGTTTTCAGGGGTTTGTACACAGGAAAAAATACTGTTCCAGAGGACTGCTGGTGGCCAAGCCTAGCTCTCACCTCCAGTACTGCTCTGAAGCAGCATGAGATGTGAAAGGAAGCTAACTGAAAAGCAAATGTCTCTCTCCAGTGGAGACCACAGGGTTCAGTTAAGTCTGAAAATCTGGCTTTTTAATTCATTCTCTCTTCAGATTTTGACCATGTGGGAAATCTTTATTCCTACTTGCATAGAAATTTATGAAATAAATGGGAGATGTAGCTTCTTAATATTTAATTTGCTTGGTGATTAAAGGAAATTAGTGTCAACTATTGAGCAGTTTAACAAACTTCCATTAATTTTTATAAGGAAATATTTACCTGACTTCTTTCTGTGAATTAACATTAAAAGAATAATTATTAAATCTTCTCCCATCTGTGTGTTTTTGATAAGAACATCTCTAATGTGAATAATCAGAAACTGAATCCTAATTGAATGCTAATGCATTAACTGTAACGTAGTCCATACTTCATAAGTAATCTGTGGGCTGTGGAGTTAAAATAGTGAAATGGCAATGCCCAGAAGTATTTTGAATACAAAATTTATTTTCAGATTTTCGAAGCAGTAAGGTACAATCAAGAACTTAATTCAGAATTTGCTTAAGCATTTAGGTGTTTAAGCCATGTCGACTTACAATGCCTTTGGAAGTCTGTGCCTTTCTTTTTGAAACCATTAGTGAAGAATAGAACTTGTTGCATTCTCTCAGTTTTGAGACAGTGCTGAGATAATTTAGAGTGATAACTGTCACTGCAGAGCTACAACGGAAAGACCTTTCTTTTGGTATGCGTGTAATGAAAAGTGTAATGTTTTGAAATACTGAATGACCAATGATTCAATATTTACCCAATGTTTTTCAGACACAGTATGATAAAGTGGTCTTTCAGATTACTGATTTCAGGTTTGTATTAATCTTTTTCATCACACCTTTATAAGTAAGGCTTTTGTTATTGCTTTTTTTTTTTTAGTACACTGAACTGGTAATCTAATCTCACTTTTTGAGACTTAAGCGTTGTTCTGTAAATACAGCTTTGGGCTAAAAAATTTATTTTAATTTGTGACAGTTTCCATATGATTTTCATTGTTTGTGCCCACCATGAAATTATCTCAAAACATTGTACTGTGGCTAATGGCTAAATTTGGTCTCTCAGAGAAATGTTTAATTCTTAGGCAGCATTTATTCATATATGAAATAAGACGACAGCACAAGAACTAGATGAATGTAATTTGAAAAATGAAAGTGGAAGGAGAAGCTTATTTGCTTTCCAGCCAGGAGTGAAGGGAGCATTCTTTTGACTGCCACCTTCTTTGCCTTCCCTGTGGCTCTTGCGATGATACCCAGTGGAGAAGACATAATGGTGGTAACTCAGCTATGGACAGCGTTCAGAACAACCACCACCGTATGAGCATTGTATGAACTGATTGCTTATGAGTGCTATTTATTGTTCATCATCTGTAGGGTTTGTACTGGAAGGAGATTGCAGTTGAAATCAGGGCTTTTTGTGGTGCAACTTCCTCAGACCCACACTAAGGGATAATGGCTGCCCCAGCTGCTAACAGGTGAAGTGATAAGGCAGCTTATAGGTGGCCAGACCTTTTTACCAGATGGGGGAATCTAGAAGGCCCTTAAAAGAGTCGGAAATGGGGAATTTTAATTTGCAAGCTATTGCTGCAAGACTGTCTTTTCCCACTGATAAATCAGTGAACTGAGAAGGAGGTAAGTTTTGTCTGAATTTCAGTGGGTAAACAGAGTAAGTAAAGACTGTGTAACAGCTAAGGGGTATGTTGATACTACCGCACTGACAAGTCCCCCAGAACCGAGCAGTTTTTGAGCCAAATGATTCAGGTTCTGCCTGGGTTGGAGCCAGAGCGGCACGGGTTGCAGTGTGGGCTGCAGAACCTTCGTGAGGTGCTTCATAAGGGCTGTGCTAACAGCCCAGCTCCTATAGTGCAGCGCTTCTTGCAGGTGAGACCTATTAATGGAAAGAAACCTGGAAAACCCATAAACAAACTGCTCACCAAGTGCAACGGGCATTGCCTGCAGCACAGTGCAGGTTTGTGCTGCGCTGGGTTTGCACTGCACAGGTATTCCTTGCAGTGCATGACTGTCTGCCACTACTGTTATGGATGCTGTATATATAACATATCCTAATTGTTTTCTGATTTCCCCTGTTGAGAAAGACTTAATCTTCCTTTGCGTGCCTTAGTTTAGTACTGTAGCTGCACCTCCACTTCTGCCCCCGTGATGGTGTGTGCCCAGGAGGCAGGGCATGTCCACTGTCTCCCTTCCAGCAGAAAGTCTGTGTGTGTGTGTATATCTCTGTATAGGGACAGCATGAGCAGGCAAACCCATAAAGAATTTAAATAGGTTAAGGATAAGTTTCAAAGAGGATATAAGCCTCTAAAACGTAGACATAAACAGAGCTTGCCATGGGGCCTGTGTGTCCTTATGCTGCTGCTGAGGACACTGCAGAGGCAGCCACTGGCTTCTGTCTTGAAGACCAAGCTGTGAGCCGGTGATCATAGCTTGCGACAAGCTCTAAACTCTAGTCCACTCTTTCAGGCTGTATAATATTTTTTTTTTTCTACCATGAAACAATAAGGTTTCACTTTTACTTTGGACTTCATCTCAAATTTATGTTGACCATTAGTCATATCCTTTACATCAATCTATAAATAAAAATCAGACTGAATCTGTGCCCCCTCCCGTCTGCCGGTATTCTACATGCTACAATAAAATGCTTCTCCAGCAAACTCTTGCTTCTTGCTAAATAGTCTGACTCATGTTTTCTGGTTAGGGAAAAGGGAGTGGCATCCTGCAAGGGCTGCGAACCCCAGTGCAGTGCCTTGTGATACAGTGACTGTGCAATACGGAAAGGAAAATACAGTCTTTGTTTGCTTAGCTTTATGGTTGAAATGTAATTAATGGCAAATGGGTCAAAAGTATGGATTATAAAATCATGGTATCAGTGAAATTCTTGTGTTAATAAAGAAGTCCTTAAATGTCTTTTTTAAAAATCAGTGTAGGGCTATTAAAAAAACACCTCTAGACTGATGACTACAAAAATGCGGACACATGGAGATATGCTTATAGTTTCCAGATTATTTTCATTCCAAGGTGTTTAGAATAGCTCCTTTTTTTTTTTTTTGTTTTGGGTTACTAATAATTTTTGGTTTTGGTTAGTAATAGTTTCCAAATTTTCTCATAAGCATGATCAAAATTTTAAGATAATTAAACTCAAATATTTAAGTAATCATCTCAGAAAAAAATGCATAAATTCTGTCAATACATTTTAAAAGTAACAAAGGAACATTTGTGAAAGTCTTCTCCCAATATCACATAATGACAACTATTTTTTTTTCATTTTAAATGTTGTTTTGTTTTCTTTCTTTGTAGGATTTTTGATCAAGGCTCTTGTTACAACAAAAAAGATCCCAGAAATATGCCTGTCTGACTTTGTATATTAATGTATAAACCAGCCGTAATTTAAAAGAAGTGGAACCAGCCTCTTGCACTCAGGTTGCCTAACATCATCCAGTATAAAAAGTCTGAACATTGCTTTGCCAAGCTTTATCATCCCCACAGCTTACAGCAATCTTTATATACTTAGCCAGGAAAAACAGCCCAAGAACAAAACTGAAAACCAAGCTTCCAAGATTACAAACTGGCCTTCACTGGTCCAGTGCCATTCCTTTCAGATTTAACCAAGCTGCGAGATGTTAAAAATCACCATTTCCCTTCTCTCTCAGGAGATCCTCAGAGAAATCCAGTCTGCTAAAACCACTGAACTCTGTAGAGCCCAGCTCATGCTGCCGACAGTGCAGGAGCAGACACAGGGTAGTGTCCTGAGGATGACTGGGGGGTCTGGGGAGAGCAAGGTGGCACCATCCTCCCCATCTAGCATCCCACCTTCATCTTACTTAGGATCTGGTCTCGTTGTTTTGTAACTCGGCTTTTGGAGCACTGTATGAACGCAGCACATGGTGCTAAAAATGCAGTACAGTCTTTCGAAGATGATAGCCTTCTGCTGCGGTGAGCTGATATATATTTTGCTCTCTTCCCCACTGATGGGAACCTGCTTTAAGGAGCAAGGAATCAATCCTCCTCCTGATAGTTGTTCATACCAGAGAGAGCATGCTAGAAGTTGTACGCACCACAGATGTTTTCTTTAATCTGAGTGTTTAAAAAATCAGTCTAGTAATTGATATCTGGGAGATGATAAAAATACGCACAGAAGTTAGAAGAATTTCAGAATTATGGTGATTATTCAAGCTCTGTTCATTTCCATGCATGTAGGTGTTGTGATCCTGGACTACATGGTCACATTTTGTCTCTGACAGCTGCCTGCCACAGTGCACAGGCTGGATGCACAAGGGAGACAAATTAAGATTGCATGTGCAGCTGTAAATGTGACATTTGGAAAGTCTGAAATAGAACAGAAATAGCATTATTTTAATGTAGCTTTTTATATGCATACAAATAAGCTTGTGGCTTATGCAAACCTCTCAGGTGCTGAGGCTTTGGTATTTGTTGTATTTTGTGGCTCTGTACTTGTCTACTTCTAGAAACGGGTGTTAAGCACAGTGGTGGAATGAAGATTCAGTTCCTCGGGTTCTTGCACCTAGATAAGGTGTGTTTCACTGCACCTTGAATCAATTTATTGTTAAAGATATGTTAATTCATTAAAGATATGTTAATTCATTACAAGTCTGGAAAGACACATACTATTGATTGTGTTCTGCCTTTGTAAGAATTTTCCCCAATTTTCTCTTCCCTGTCCTCCTCTGTAATGGTCTGTCTGCTGAATATCACTTTTAGGCAGCATTGCTGTGTGTCCAACTGTTTGTAAAATTTGGTAAGTTGTTCACTGAACACCAGATTTTCTTTTTATAGAGAAAGAAATATTTTTTACAAGCCTTAACTAGTCAAATGACAAAAATAAAGTTTGTAAAGCTCGTACTGTGTGAGCTCACATTGTATGATAATCTTGAAAGATGAGCAGAATGACCTGGGCACAGCGGCAACCAGCTACTCTGTTTGTCTGTGCATGTCTGAGTTTCTGAGTATCCCAAACTTGTATGCGCAAACAGCGCTTGTGCTGAGGGGATACGTATACACCACTTACTTTGAAATCTGGGCTTTAAATGATAAAATAATAAACTAATATTAGCCTGTTGATAATAGAATGCAAAATTGGATTAGAGCACAATGTCTCTGAAAGAACACATTTGTTAATCATTTCTTAGGAAGTTTTTAAAAAAAGACACTGTGGAAAGTAAAGTCAAAACCTTACCTTGCAAAGAATCTGCTTAGGTATCTTTTAAGTATAGGAACAAAATGTGGGGTGGTCGCACAAAGAGGTAGGCTTCTTGGAATGGGACATGACAGTTTTTGGCTCTGCTGCCTATGCTTAAATGAATGACACTTATTTAATGGGAAGAGAAAGTGATAAGTAATGTAGCGGCTGCTGGGAAATGTGAGCTATGATCTACTTTACTCCAAGCCACTAGCCCTCAGGGTGGATTTGCAAGGTCCTAGATGAGCTTGGAAGACATCAGCCTGTCCTGGCGTGGTGAAAAGAGACGGAGGAGATGAGGGAATGGCACATTTTACAGTGTTGCTGGACTAGCCATAGTCAGACCTCACAGGTCTTCTTGCATATTATTTTCACCTGCACTGCTAACGAAGCTTTTGCATGCTCTGAAGCAGCCATAAATCTCTGCACAATCTGTTCCTGCTTCAAAACCTTATACTTCCCCTTTCATATCACTTAGTGCAAGTTCAATCAATACACCACCCGATTCTATGAAATGTGTTACTAAGGCGTGCGTTGAGGCAATTGTTGTATTATTTTGGTTGCATTAAAAAACTGCACCTGGAATATCCAAAAAGATACTGTAAATAGTTTGCATCCTCTGCTGTCATGACCATTGCTTAATTCCTTAATGAGGATATGAATGGCTTATTCCACTATGGAAAGGGAAAAGAACATTGTCTGACCATATGGTGTCGTCTCCATACAGGAAGTTTAAAATAGACTGAAACTGTTTCTCATAGATATGACAAAAAGCAAAAGCATTTTACCACAAAGTGATGACTTTTTTTTTGAAGAAGGTGCTCTTTATCCCAGAAACAACATAAGCATGACATGATGTGGCAGTTACCATGGCAACTAATTATTTTTTATTGAACAACAAGAATAAGCACAATAGCTTCACAAAACCCAGCATATCTTGGCAAGCAAGTTAAAATATCCCGGGGCATCATCAACATGTGCAGTTATCATTTTTAGTTTCCTTTTCTTTTCTTTCAGTTTTTTTTTTAATTTTTTGAATATGAACAAATACATTTGATTATGGGTCAGAAAAGGTATGTCACTTTCTCATCTGACTTACTCCTTTACCAAAATCTCCTCTCAACATTGTTGCACTGCTGATGCGTCGTGGTCATTTCAGTTACAATAGGAGATGTCTGCCTTGGTTATGTGCTTGAATTGATGAGCCCGCATTTTCAGAAGTTGCCTGAGTAAGGAGTGAAAGGTTGACAATTTAGCTGACAGGAGAACATAACAAGGAAAATGGAACAGATGGGGGCCTTGAAAATACCATTCTCTAGAAGTATGTGGAATCAATTTAATCCACAATAATAATACAATGAAGAATCGTATTCTGTAATTACGAGGCTGAGAGAGAGATGGGTTTGATCCAGATATTATTGATTTAGTAGACTGTGGTTAATAAAGTAATTCAGAAATTGTAGTGTCTGATTCAGACCTGGCTGAAGTCAACTGCACGTTCTTTTGTTTAGAGACCCTTTTAATAAATTGGAATGAACTTTAATGAACATCACACTGAATACATGAGTCAAGGGTGATGTATTGATGTTACCAAAGTTGATGGAACTTTTGCTGTGTTTGCACAGTGTTGTCCAGATCGAGAGGCAAGGAGAAAGGCCATGACACGCTTCTCCCTTTAATGTCCAGGAGTACGTGGGTTTGGATAGATTACTTCAGAAATACTGATGTTTGCAATAGGAAATATCACAGTGAGTGAAGATTCTCATCCTATGATAGTTTGCATGTATATAATTCAGTTTGTATAATTCACTATGCAAACATACTCTCCCTCCTATTATTGCAGACCATCTTGAAGGCAAATAGAATATTAGCCTCAATGGCAGTATTGCTGCTACAGTTTCAATTATGCATGCAGGCTCATCTGAGGACAAATTAGATATACTGCCAAAGCCAAAACATTTCAGGAATTTTTCCATCTCCATTTGATATATCAGAATGAAAGAAGAAAATCTCCATCTCGGTTTATCATTTAGGGTGACCTTATAACTGAGTATCACTGGTTTAATTCTAGCCTCCATTAGGGAAAAAAAATGATCCCTCAACCACATATTCAACCTCAAAGTCAATGTTTTGGTTTGGTTCAGAGACGGTTGTGTTAAACCAGTTAAGGTCAGATTTAGTCTGGAGAGGATGCAAAATTACAGGATCAAATGACACATCACGTACTGTGAAACTGAATTGCATCAGAGGTTACATAAACAGAATTAATATTGTTTAGTGTTGCTCCCACATCTGAAGCAGTAAGAAATCAGAGTGAATGTGGTTGAGAATCTCCATCTCTAGTAGAAGTGCAGTTGTGTGATGGAGAATTGAATGAGACCTGCCAGGAAGGCTCACGCCTCACAGGAGGTGGTGCTCATGTTCAGGAGGGTCTTNGAATTAATATTGTTTAGCGTTGCTCCCACATCTGAAGCAGTAAGAAATCAGAGTGAATGTGGTTGAGAATCTCCATCTCTAGTAGAAGTGCAGTTGTGTGATGGAGAATTGAATGAGACCTGCCAGGAAGGCTCACGCCTCACAGGAGGTGGTGCTCATGTTCAGGAGGGTCTTTTTCTTTGAGTCATGGGTGAATCAACAGGCCAGCCTGTGGATCAGGGGAAATGGCTGCTGAAAGGAACAGGACAAAATGTCCATTGTCGTGCTGTCATCGCTGGCTGTCTTTTCACCGAAACACAAAGGGAAGACTTGTTCACTGCTGTTGAAGATTTAGGGGTTCTGTTTGTAGACCTGGGAATGCCGGTATAAGTGCCCTGCACCAATTCTGGTGGTGGAGATGAATTAATTCTGCTGACCCAAAAATGCTCCTGAGAGGCTCTGTCCAACTGTGCTGGTAAGAGTGACTGAAATGTCACTTACCTACCACTGACTTTGGTTAAGACCAGTACGGCAAGTTACTGATTTTGGTAGTTAGTCCCTGGAAAGTCACTATTTGCTTCTGCAAATACAGAGGCAGTAACCTCTGGGGAAGGGGAGGGGTGGGGTACTTTATGGGGTGTTATAAATTCTCCTGTCCCTTTAGGATTAGTCACTGGAGCTTCCTGCTAGTTTTGCCAGGCACTGATTCTTCAGTTGTTAGTGACTATATGTAAGTAGCACTCGAGTTCTCACTGATGGTGATGATGAAACTGCTCACATCATCTCTGTGTATGAGAAGACTTGGCTGTGTGATCATCAGGGGAGAAAGCAAGACTGGGAAATTTTAGTAATAGTAATAGCTGCAAAACTCAAATGTTGACACCCTCACCGAGAAGTAATTTTAAAATGTATGTAAATAGTTGGATTTTCATTCATAAATATCTGTGCTTATGTGTTGTTTCTTGATGATACACTGAATGTTAAAAGGCAAAAGTATTTGGTCTCATTAATCTGATTTACTGTAGAAAAGCCTGGAGCGTTAAAAACTGTTTTCAGAAAGATGCCTGGTCCCTTCTGAAAACCATAAATGGGATGGTGGCCTGCGCAGAAATACTGGTTTCATTCATGAAATGTAAAGCATTCGGCAAACTGACACAGAAGCCAGGAGACATACAGTTCTGTGATGACAAACTATAAAGATAAATAACCCTTCATGGAATTTGCAGTGAAAAGGAATCATTTATTGGAAAGATACATGCTTTCTCAAGCTTTTTCATTTTCTTTCTGGCACTGTGTACGAGGTTCTCCAGACACCACTAACAGAGCGATGCCTGGGGGAGTCTCCGAGAGCTGAAATTGAGACACGAAGGGCAGAAGACTGGGCGGAGAGGATCTGTGTAACTACATGGATACACACCAGCTGAGAACATAATTCTAAGTGTGGATTGAGGTGGTCATAGCTCAAAAATAAATTTATTTTTGTCATTGAACTAAAACCATGCAGGCAGTGGATGTGGATTTCACATTCCTCAGCCAGCACTCATGAGAGTGATCCCTATTCATATGTGTAGGCAACAGAAGTCAACCGTCGAGCAAGTACAGGTTGCGGGTCAGACTGTCATTGACTTCTTCACTTGCCTAACATGATTATATTGTATCTAGGAGTGGGATGCTGACAGCATTTTTTCGTTATTGCTGTTGGAGGACAAGGACAATAGGCTGCAAATTAGAAGTTCAGGGCAAATCAGTTACGTTATGTTTAAACATTGTTTTGAAATGGAATATAACATGACATAATGTTATAAGGAAACAGATTTGACTGCCCAGTCACCTTTATACCATGCTGGCAAGGATGTGGCCTTGGAGGAATAGCATATTACGTTATGTTCATGCCCAACTCGATACTCTTTTACAGTATCGTAACTTTAAAGGTGCTTTTGTTGTAAATAACAATCAGGAGCTGAGAAATTTTTGCTGATGATTTTGTTTGGGATTTTCTCCTCTATTGAAGTGCTAGGAATGTAATATCCAGTGCTGTATTATCATATAGCTGACAATCTTACAAATCGATACCTGCGTTCATATTTACCAGAAGAAATACTTGATTTTATCACGCAGGCTTTTGCCAAGAGATTTAGTCCTGTTGCTAAGTGACATGATCTTTTTATCACTTATAATTAGTGAAAGAAAACATTAAGGGGAGAACAGTGTCTGCCATTGCTTACAGGACCAACAGTTTTTTCAGTAGAGGTCTATGATATAGTTGGATTTTTCTGATGCTGAATAACAAGCCATATAGAAAAAGTTATGAAGATCTGTTCCTAAAAGAGTAAATGGTGTGCAGGAAATTGCAACACTCCTGCTGTAAGGCCAAAAATGTCTTGACTTCATACTGTTCTTTTAACCAGAAATGCATTTGAGTATGTTGCAACACAGAAGAAGGATACTAGACCAGAATCATGTAAGTTGTAAATAAAATCATAATGCAGTACTTCTCAGTGATACGCGTTCCCTTCCCTTCCCAACCTGGAAATCTTAATTTACCACAGATTTCTCTCCCTTCCAAAGGATTTCAAATGGGAAGCAGCAGCAAGGGATGTAGCTGAAGTGTGGCAAAAGACACAAGTGTCAACTTTGGCGAATAAAGGTTTACATCTACTTCATAGTTCTGTTGAGTATTATAGCTTAGACCTGCTCTGTTTAAATCACATTGTGGATATATCTATACTGCAGTGTAGTGGAAAATATCCAAACTATTGTTAAACTAGTTGCTGACATACCAATAGCAGTCTAGCTATGGAGACGCTTAGCATGAGGTACCTAATTAGCTGACACTGAGTTCCGTGCTGCTTCAGGCAGAACACTGGGGATGCACTATGGATGCGTTACCTACATCATTTAATGTTAATTCAGAAAACTGCATCATTGCAGGAGCAATGGCAGTTGTAGGCTGTATCTTTTGACAGCCATGTATTTTCTGAAGCAAACCCCTCTCCTGAATAGGAGTAGAGGAAACTTGATTATCTGCAGGCAGGGAAGGAGCTCTTCATGCTCTGACTTAAAAGTATCTCCACCAAAGCCTCCAGTTTTCTTTAGAGATCTATAAAGTAGCCCTTCTGGGCCTGTATGTGATGTGAAACCATCCTTCCAGTTGTTTCTGAGTGCTTTCTAGCAAAAGTTTGAACTGATGGACAAATCTCACATTTTTAGCACTTACTTTACTTTTCAAGAACAGTAATCAGGCACTCAGATACTGAGGCGATGACTATTGCCATCTGAATAAAGCAGAAAATGAATTGCCTCGGCAGCACGTTTTGGAGGAGAAGGTTTTCCTCCTACGCTTTGCCTCCTGCTCTGAAGTTGGGAGGAGATCCTGTGTATATTACAGCAAAAGTATGGCATGCACTGATTGTGCTGAGGGAATTTTCTCAGAGGCAGCCACCAAGTACACTGCTGCGGCAACACACGAGGGCTGCAGTGAAGGAAAAAAAATTCTCTTTTATCTAAATGTCAGCTGGAGTCAAAGCAGTGAAAGATGCTGAGCAGTCTTGTTTTAGCCTTGTAGCGCACTTAAGCACGTGCTTAGGAGGCAAGTTTGTGTACAGTCCCATTGACAGCAGTGGCACTTTGCAGCACCTAGGCCAGTGCGTTTCCACATAACTGGATCAGGCCTTTAATACACAGCTACTTTTGCTATTACAGACATACAGGTTAGGAAAACCCACCACAGCTAGTTCATTAAGAGCCAGTCGCTTAAGAGCCAGCCGACATAGGCCGAAATGAGCTTTTCTCCTCAGTGAGGACCTGTGATACTGAACAGTGTGAGTGGTGGCACGAGCTCGGGTCCTCCCCAGAAATGATGTGCAACTCACTGAGTCACTGGCACAACTTTGGGTCTTGTCCTACAGGGGCTTCTTGTGCTGGGCATTATATGTGGTTATATTCACATGGAAAGACATCCCCTTTCCATAAGGCTCCTTAAGAACTAGTCCTAGCAGGCTACACCTGATTAATTTAAAAGGTGATTATCATAATCTGTGACACTGTTCTTGAACTGCAGACATTGCAAGGACAAATGAGAGCAGAATTTGGCCTGTGAATTGTAGTTTACAGATAATATAGTATTAAATTGAAATGTTATTTATCAGAGAAGCCCTCAGAAACAGCTTCCAAAATCACAATATTTGGAAGAGCAGCAGCCAGTCCAGAATAGGTACATGCGCCATACTGCGTATGCAGGTGCAAGGCTGATGCTAGTCACCCTTCTCCTTTGTGTACTCCGTACTGCGTAGAGACCCATTGCAATAACCACATTTAAGTGTGGCATGCACATCTCTGGCCTTGTCCTCATAGGGCAGTGGCAGTACAATGTTGCTCCTCCCACCCTGGGTGCTGTGCTCGGGACCAACTAATCTGGCAGGTTAAGATGTACCTTCCTCCTTGCAGACGCTCTCTGGAGCTGCCCCGTTCTCTGCAAAACACAGCAAGCAGCAGTGGGTCCGTAAGGCATATTTTGAGTCCTTAGCATCTCCTCAGTCTCCTACGAGCTGGGCGAGAACGCAGTAAGAATGTATGGACTTGGCTGTGCATATCACAGGGTCAAATGCAGAGGAGTTGCTGATTTAGTGTCAATCCTGTAACTAAGAGTTACAAATTAGAGAATACTCCACGGTTGTTGCACATTTTTCAAAGTAAGGTATATTTACAAAAACACACATACACCTGTAAAAATACATTATTTATTTCATTAAGGACATTGATTATCATCTTGGAGTATTGAATGTTTAATGCGAAACAGTAAAGGAGGTTATGAAAAGGAATATTTAATGATAGTGTTGCTGAAGCATTTCTTAGCATCTACTATTTTAAGCGTTAGAAAGGGTCAACCGAAGAGCTCAAGATCATCTTTATGCTCAGAATTTTTTTGGCAGGATGGAGTTGACTGAACACTTTAGCTAAGCAAGGAAGATAGAGGGGTCAACATGAAAAATTTGAACTGACATATCTGGGCAGCCTTAATGAGACACATGCAGACATGGGTCAATTCTCTTGACTACCTATCAAGCTCAGAATCACATGGATCCAAACTCCAGAGTATGTTGGTTGTGAGTGTGGAGCTTTAGATCATGTTTAATTGCAGCTTAGGAACTCATGGAACGTTAAAGAATAAGGGAGTTATCAGTGTTATTCTGTAAACCTAACATGGATAAAGCAAATGAGTAAGTACATCATGTTAGTGTTTTCATTTATGTACAATATGAATGTGTATGTGAATGTGTGTTTTTATGTGTACATGCACACACAAGATTACGTAGTCATCTCTCTAGAATACGGGCAAGAGTTATTCAATAACATAATTTTATTAGATCAGTTCTTCCCTTTTGTTAGCACATTTTTCTATTATTTGACATGGTACAACAGTAAGATGTAAAAAAAATCTGAGAGCATAAAAAATGCAAAGATCTGTATAAACTAACAGAAGATGACATAATGCTTAGGTCAGTTTGCTCACACCTCTTTTCACACTTTGAAGAAAATAGGCAAAGGATAGTGAGAAAAGAAATGTAAACTCTTGGAGGTTGCAGTTGTAGTTGATACCCACAAAATCCTCACATTTCAGTGCCCAGTAAAATGTTACAGGCTGTTATGTTTTTTTGTCATCAGTGGATTTTATAGACCTTTTTAATGAAGTGCAAACCTTTTACAATTAATAAGCGATTATCAGCCTGTTACGGAAGTTGCACAATATTGCAGACGTTGCCTGATAGTTTACTCATTTTGTAGACAAATATGTTGTCAGGCATTAGGTACAGGTCCTAGAGAGATTCCTTTGGAGATGTCTACAAATCAGTACTCGAAACAGTGAAATTCACCCCATTATTGACTGAGATTAAAAACCAAACAAATTCTATCAGTGATCGAAAGGTGCATCTGCTGTTGGAAAGGCATAGTTTAGTGCTCCATAAATTCAAACAACATCACTCATCTGATGTTTGGAATCAATATTTGAATAAGCAATTGTCACATCTGCCACTGCTGCATTGAGTAGTTGAAAGTCATTAGTTTTAAGGGGTTCCACTGGCAATGTAGAGTCAATGTGCATTGATATGTTTTCTCTAATCAATAATGTGGCCAATAGTCAATCTTCTTGGCTGATAAGCACATCTGCAAATTAAAATCAGATTGTTTACTGTTAGTTTTACTATATACGGTATCACCTTTTATGGAAAGTAGGTCCACAGCCAAAGAACAATGATAAAAGCACTAGAAAGAGAGACAGGTTCAGTTGACATATTTGTGATTTCTTTTGCTAAGGATAAATTTTGCAGGGCACTAGCAGATCTTCCCTGAAAGACTATAAGCAATAAAACAATTACTAGAAAGAGTGGCTCTTGTGTAATTCAAGAAGAAAATAACAGCAGATGAAAAAAGCAGCAGGAAACCCCATGTGGGGAAAAATGCCATGTGTTGTTGACACACTGAAGTGTTTCCTTCACACTGTTGTGGAGATGTGTTTAATTTGGGAACAGTGTTCCCAAAAATGACTAAAACCCCTCTGCAGTCCATCTATGTGCAACCCCAGATTAGCTCTGCCCAGCGGCAGGAGAGCCAGGCTGTGCCGCGGGCTTCAGCGAGGCTCCTGGGGTGCAGAGCCCAGTGAGCCTTCCCAGCTGAGCAGCGGCTTCTGGGGCTCTTGGTGGTTTGCCCCACCCAGCAGTCAGATGTGGAAATACCTCCAGTTGTTCTTGGCAGTTGGATGTGTCCCTTGGCTGAAGCTGTAAGTCTCTGTTTTGCTTCTGATTCCTCCTTTGCCTAGCCTGCCCGGGCTTCACTGGCTGACTTTGATCCCTTTTGCAAATCCTGCTTGTTGTACATGCGCCCTGGCTTCGTGACCCTTTGCTTGGCTTCTCAGCATGCTTGATACTTACCCTTCAGCTCAGTAGTTTTGGGTTTCTTGGCCCAAAGTGTGATCATGCCTTCCTGTTTAAACCCTTGGCTGAGCCAAACTCTTTTTTTGTCTTCTCTGGGTTTGGGCAGAGATATATCTCCCTGTATATCTGCGCCTGCTTCCAAACCCAGCTCTAGCCCGGCTCTGACCTGCAGGGCCCGACTGCCTCTGTCCTGCCTGCCACTCTTCAATGTTCACTAACATCAGTGGTTTTATTGTGGGAACATAAAAGAAAGATGTCTCTCTCTGGAGAGAATTTTGAGTTTATTGTGGAAGTTGGGCATATAACATGTACATCTGCACAGATGTGGTTATGTCTGTGCTGTTGGCTTAAATAGTCCCCATGTAAGAAACATCATGGCTTACGCGTTCCTGACACTGGTAACGCTGCTGCAGTCACTGACTGCAAATGCGCATGGCTCTTGTTCGTAGGGGTCAGGTGTAGTTTAGCATCAGTCAGTAGAGAAAATATTTAGGGAGAGTATTTCCATGTATCTTTTTAATTGAGAAATGATCTTTCATATTTTTTTGTGTTCTAAAACTTCATATAATGTCCTATAACAATAGAATATCTTATAGCTCCTCTACTGCTGCACACATACGCCCATATTTTCAGTAGATCACATGATACCTTGGGCAAGAAAAGCGCATGAAAAAGTGGGGGATCGGTTGGTCTGAAACAGCGTTGCACTCACATCCTGCAGCGAGCTTCTGAGCAGAGCATTCATCACCCCGCAGAGTGAATGTCTCCTACCATACTCATAAAACTTCATCACTATTTCAAGTGAGATACAGGCAATGTGTGGGAGTTGTGCTGGTGTTGTTCACAGGTGTCTGTGTGTATCCATCTCCCTGAGCACAACTGGAAGTGGAATCAGCTCTCAACAAGGTCCTTCTGGGGTGGTGGCAGTGCAGGTTGTCCTCGGCTGCTACCAGATGACAAGGACCTCTCAGGAAGGTGCTCTGGCCTCCACACAAGGTCAGGATGAAGTGGGTTTTCTTGAAGTGAAGCCTGCTGGCTGCATCCCCTGTGCTACCAAACTCTCCCATTGTTTTGGGTGCTCCGAGGAGCTGAGTTTCTTACAGCTCTTAAGATGATCTTCATGGAAATGTGTGGGTTTGGCACTGGAGGCCTCAATCTTGATCCTTATGGGTCCCTTCCAGCTTAAGATATTCTATGATTCTGTGATCGCTGGCATTGACCAAGATGGCAGCTGTCGCAGGGGATGGCAAACAGGGCTGTGTTCAATGTGTCGAGGAACAGGAGGGCAGCAGCACTCAGAAGTGGTGAGCTGCCACGTATAATGCCAGCTATATGAGAATAACCAATGACTGTGTCTAACATGAATCATCCGTAAGTTGAAGGTTTGATGTGCCAAATTTTGAAGGTATGAGCTAGAGGAAAAACATGTTCCCTATAGACACAAATTAAGCTATTTTACTCTGGCTCTGTGTCATTGTTGTTGTTGTTGTTTTTCACTTGAGCAAGAGACTGGTCTGACTCAGACTTTAATTTGCGAATGTGTTTTCAATATTCCCCTGGTGCACATAGCATAGCATGTATAAATAGATTCTTACTACGAAGCAGAGTGCTGACACATAACCCAAATCCTTGTGTTTAGGATAATTTTCAGATTGTTCACCTTCCCAAGCTGGAATTTTTAAAATGGAATAACTTGATAGTCCAGCCCAATAATTCTGGCATTAAATATATCTAAAGAACTTCACATGTATGCTGAATACAGTGGTTCTGGGGAATGGCATTTGGATTGGGATGAAATTTAGTAATACAAAACAATAACCTAGAGCTAAAAAATCCTGGAAGAAAAGAAAAATGTAGTACTTTGAAACTTAATTACATTACATAAAAATAAAATGAGTGTGATAAGTTACATTCATGAATTGCATTCATTTGATTTACCAGTACGAACTAGAAGCACACGGCCAACTTCAGAGGTGGGACAAAGATGCAATTTACAGCTCTGGTGTATTAACTGCAGTGGTTTAAAGAACTGTCACTCCAGTTGTCCAACCCACCCCCCTTCACGTGTCTGTGAATCATCAGTGATGGTTTAAAGTGACGCCCTGGGCAGTAAAGTGCGGCATCTCAAGCATAACTACATGCCATTTGGCTGACATTAACCTTTGGCAGAAGGATGCGGTAGAGACCTAGAAACACTAATGCCACTACTAGATCTGCTAGAGCTTGACTCTCAAAGCTCATTCATGTTCTTCTCACCTCAGAAATGTATCTGGGCTCACGTAGGATGAGGACTTGAGCACATAGATATTTAGGCCTTTTCAGATCAGACTTGGAACGGGTAGATATGATAGGTGTGTCAAGAGACAGGAATTTGGGGGATGAAATGTGCA
This sequence comes from Steatornis caripensis, assembly GCA_013398225.1. Taxonomy (NCBI): domain Eukaryota; kingdom Metazoa; phylum Chordata; class Aves; order Caprimulgiformes; family Steatornithidae; genus Steatornis; species Steatornis caripensis. The sequence continues at coordinate 452,952 of VZSC01015632.1, forward strand.
GCAGAATTCAGAATCCAATGATACTGAAGGACTGTTTTCAACTGACTGCAGTTGTTTTTAAGTCTAATATTGTGAATATGTATTTTTATTCACTATAAAATGCTCCAGAAAGAAAGTAGTTTTGTGCAAAGCCATCTGTATGTGTTTGAGAGTGAGGTTATAATTACCTATACTTACTCATACCGTAAAAAGTAGTTAATGCTTTATCAAGGCAAATATTTGAGCTTATCAGTGTATGAAAATATTTCTTTTACCAGCATAAACTGCGTGGAAAAATATCTTACTAAGAAGAAAGAAAAATTCTTTCCAGGGGTTGGTGAGATACTATGAATTGTCATGCTCAGGGTAACACTTCTGTGAACTAACAGATAAGCAACCTTGGGAAACTCAAAGTTAAGAATAAACAAAAACCCGATGGTTTAATAAGAAAACCACATGTTGTTAGAATTAGGTCAGACTCTTCTATCTTTGGCTTACAGTACTACCAGCTTCCACACTTTTATCATGCATGGTGAAATACTGATGTTTGTAGAAGCTCAACTTCAAATAAAAATCTTAGCTTTTACTTCAGAGAACAGTTTTATGGCTGGATAACAAAAGCTTTACATATGCCCAGTGTTTATAAGAAAATAGTCTAGAACCATACAGCAAAACTAGACCAGTCATATATCTTTTTTGGCAATTCACTAATTCATATCAGAATCTTATTATTAGGCAAACAAGACCAAGATTCCCCACTCATTCCCAATGATTGTGCCCAGGTGTTGTGATCAAACCATATTTAATAGCTGGAGAAGCTGAGCGTGGTAGTGAGTTGGGAATCTAAATGCAGGCTGTGATTCGTAGTCAGGGTGAAGGAGAGGAAAGTGGAGATGCTAACATACACAGCAACCAAACCAGGTGAGCACAAGATCAAAGTTCATCTAAAGACGAGAAAATAGAGATCCCTGTGAAATACCCAACCAGTGTAAATGGCAAGAGAGAATGAGGGGCAAGGCCAAAGAGAGACGTTCTGGAAATAGTTCTAAGTTCATCTCATGATTTTGAGGGGCTTGGTTGTGATTCTTATAGTACATGGCAATGCTGTACTTATGTGACTCGTTATGTTGTCCTCCAAGTAAATATATGTGTAAATTTTCTTAGGGGACGACATCAAGCGTTGCAGAATAGATCATTTCTACAGTAGCTAGAACGGCTCCCCATACAGAAACTATTCTCTTAGAATAATGCCCCTTTTTTGTATTTGCCTTAGACTGCTTTTGAAACAGCCACACATTTCTTCTGCCTAAATATTTTTGTCATTGCTTGTTTTCCACATGGTATAACGTGTCTGGAAGATTGATGTTTGTCTTCTGATTGTCCATTATCAATTTTAAATCTGAATGGCACGTGCACAGCAATTTGTCCCTGCCTATGGCAGCAGATTGTCAAGAAGGATTGTAAAGTATTGCACTGTCACACGTGGTAAAAGCTATTCTGCTATTTAGGTGAAATTATTTGATTAGCTCAGGAAACTAATAGTTCATAAATAATTGAAGTCTAAACTCAGCCCTCAAATTGGATAAGGTTCAACATCATGAGAGATTGTATATGCTTCAGTTTTGTTGCTGAGGGCTTGAAAATATACTGTGTAGGTATCAAAGAGCTGTCAAGCAAGATTTCTAACAGGCTGAGTGCATTGAGGGAAGAGTTAGTTAAAGTCTAAGCATGAGTGATAGTGTTTGCATAGTAAAGCAGTGATTATAGCACTGCTGGACTGTAAGGGTATGACTAATGTTACACTGAGCTAGTAATGCTTATGAAGCTTGAAAAAATGTACGACACAAATTATTTTTCTCTCCTGAAAATGACATTTGAAGTCTGCCCAGAGAAACTGAATTGGTTCCCACATGAAGCCCTGCAGGGAAGAAAATATATGCTAAAGGCAGACAGGAGGAAAGTATAGTTGTTCACAAACATATTGCCACTGCTCAACTTGGCTTTCAGTACATGCTGAAGCTGTGTGGACAGTCAGCTGCTGAAGGTCCTATTTGTAGAGTATCCAGGGCATCCCATTGGCATTTCTGATCTCACGTGCATGGAGAGGTTTCTTGTCATTTGCCAGTGCTCCTCAACCCTCAAGCATGGGTGTGCTTTTAAAGTGGTGGCTATTTGCTGCACATCCTTGGTGAAAAAAGCCTGGACAGTTTAGTAAAGTAACTCCTAACAAAGATGAGTGAAACCTGGGGTCCTTATTCTATTGGAAAGGTGGGAAGAGTCTTTCCTCTGGGGTCACTACATCATTCTCTTATCTACTACATTTATTTACTAGCCGAAACAGAGGCTGGGCAGTGGGCAAGAGCTGGGCTCTTGACTTTCTGAATAGTCTTGGCACAGATATCTGGCCAGGGGGAAAGGGAAATTTTGAGTAAAGTATGAGTAGTTTATAATCTAGGTAGAAATAAGACAGTAATTTCAAGTTGAAAATGATGAGCTGAAGGTTCCTTCCCAGTGAGCTTTGTCTTGAGGAAAGGATTTTTTCCTGTCTCTCTGTGCTATTTATAGATTGTGATTGCTAACTAGTAGTGAAAAGTAAATTTAATTTTAAAAAATTTGACTCTTAGAATGATAATAATGCTTCAAAAGCATTATGTTAGCATTACTTTCTTCATCAACGAATTTCAGAACTTCAGGTGAGAGGTAAACTAGAAAATACAAAATAGATGGTCATTTATTGTCAGTCAGTATTTTGACATCCTTTCATTTGCTATACAGTGTTACAGAAAAGTGGTTGGTTGCTTTATGTTTCTTTCTCTACCTTTCCTGATATTCAAGTGCTGTTTAGGTAATTGGGGTAGTTAGTGAGCACCTGCAACTCTCGTTATTGGGTAGGTGGAAAGGAAATTGAGGGGAAGGAGAAAGCAGGGAATTGGAAAGCTGCGCTGACAGAGTAGAACAAGACTTCCCAAGTGTAGTTGATTTAATCTTGCTTCTCTAAAGATGAGGACAGAGGAACTTGTTTGGAGGCTGACCTAGGTCAAAATTCCTCCTCCTTGCGAGGAGTGGTGATGAGACTACGAGCTGGAGAGGCATCCCTCGCCCTGCACACCACGGCCACGCTCTTCAAACCAAGCACGCAGCTCACCGAACAAGCGGTGGGAAGCAGAGGCTTGCCCAGGTTGCCTGTATTGCTCCAGTAGCTGGCCGCTGCCCTCCTGCAACACGAGGTGGGTGAGGAAGCCACAATTGCTGCTTGTTTGGGACATCTGCAGCCTGTAAATCAATTTACCTGTGCACAGAGCAGACTCTGCTGACTGAAAGGGTCAGACGGTGAACCCTCCCAAGAATTCTAAAGTTTACTTAGACTGGAGATTTGGAGCGTGTTGGTAATTAAAATGAAGAGATTTCCCTTGGAAGTAGAGGTTATTTCGCTGCCTGGTTCAGCTCTCTTGTGAATTCTCTTTCTCTTGTGTTTTTTTTTTTTAATGACTGATGTAACTGTATTTTAGGAAGGCAGGTCTAGGCAGATTGCCTGAAGACTCCAGGGCTATGGGGGGGTAGGTTTGATGTAGTCCTGCTGATTTCAGGTGTATCTCTTTAATAAATGTTTGAGTTATAGCGGTACCCTGGGATTTAATGAAGCAGAAGCTCCCAATGCACTTTCCCTGAATGACATGCAAAACTGTAAGATGTAGACTATGTCCCAAAGATGTTTATAATCCAGGCATCGTTACCAAGTCTAGAGAAAATGTTATATGCAAAGCATTTATGGAACTGAATTACCAGCTATATGTAGTCTTCTATAAAGAAACCAGCCAGCTGGTGTCATTAAAGTTTTGAAATACCTGGTGTATTCAGGCCTTTCTGGTTTCCTCAGAGGTGCTGATTTCTTGACTTCAGATGGCTAGTGTGTAAGCCGTGACTTTGAACCTTATAATCAGGAAAGAGAGGAGAGATAGCTTTTGCCTCTTGAATTTTGGTTTTGAAATTAAAGTGTATTTTAAGTCAAGAATACCTCTTCAGGGCATCGCAATGTCTGAGAATCATAGTATCACAGACAGCTTGAGTTGGCTACAGACGTTCTGGCATGTTGCTGATCTCAGAGCCTTCATTTTGTCATGGAACTGTAGAGTCAGTGCAGAAACTCCCCAACCATCTGTATCAGAACATTTATTTCAGATAGAGTTGTAAGTGGTGCCCAGCGACAGGACAAGGGGCAATGGGCACAAATGGAGCACAGGAAGTTCCACCTGAACATGAGGAGGAACTTCTTCACTGTGAGGGTGACAGAGCACTGGNCACAGGCTGCCCAGGGAGGTTGTGGAGTCTCCTTCTCTGGAGATATTCAAAACCCACCTGGATGCATTCCTGTGCACCCTGCTCTAGGCTAACCTGCTTTAGCAGGGGGGTTGGACTAGATGATCTCTAGAGGTCCTTTCCAACCCCCACCATTCTATGATTCTATGAAGTACTCAGTAGGGGTCCAGTTTTAGACAGCCTTAAAACCTGACCTTTAAAAGGTGCTATTTCAACCACCTTCAGTAATTGTACCTCTGGAAAGCTTCGTTCTTGCATTTCTTTCATGTGTACAATCCTGCAGTCTGTGATCATCTAATTGATTTTGGTGGGATTTGAAGTTTATTGTTATTTGTTTGTTTAACCATTTTTTTGGTTGTCTGATTTCTGTGTTTTCATGGTAAATGCCTGCAACAGTAAACTGCTCCTCCTTACCTTAGAGTGGTTTGCTGTATTCTCACAGCCTGGTTACCAGCTTTTGAGTAATAATTGCACCTTAACCATTCTGAACGCAAAGATGCTATCAAGACAGAATTGTTACTGAGGATTCACATACACACACACGATTTTCCCCCTCTGCACTTGATTTATCTTTGTATTGTTCTTGTATAATCTGAAAAATCTCCTTGAAGCTGTATTTTGAGATTGATTATATTTTTTTCTTACAATTTCAACTCAATTAAAAATGCTAGATGGCAATAGTAAATAAAAAGGAAAATCAATATCAAGATGAACTATTTTAAGCTCATTAGTACACATTCAATTAGATATTTTGTACTGTGGGTAAAGAATGAAAATATTTATTCAGAGAAAATGTACTTCAATTAAAAGAAGCTTTAATTTTTCTTTTTTAAAATCTCAAAAGAAATACACACCATTTTCACTTTTATTTTTTTCCATGCCGAGCATATGTAATCCAATCTCTTCTGAAGTTAGAGCAATCCATTCCTACTGCCCCTTACTCACTTCTACATAAAGCAGCACACAATAGAATCTTTGCTCCACAGCACATACAGTGTGCCAAAAATAATGTCTACTTGCAAACACAAGTATCTTTAGAAGGATTATTTCTGAAGAAAGTATTGAATACTGGTGCCTATCAAAACACATTAATGGGAATGCAACTGATGCAATATGATTTAATTTTGTTTTAAAGTTTTGGTCTGGAGCCTCACTTCTATCTATTCTGCTCCTAGATTGTACAGGTAGAAACAGAGGAATGCAGCAAGGATTTACCCCCTCCTGAGTTTTCTTTCAAGTCAGGGGTAAAGGTAAGACCATCATCACGATGCCAGAGCCTTTGTGTGGCATAGGAAGGCCAAAGTAGGAGATCAAGGGTGTTAAATATCCCATATCTGGCGTCTGGAGCATAGACTGGGGTTTGGGACGCGGCTTTAAGGCTGTAATGGAGGGGAGCAGCTGCAGAGACAAAGCTGTTGCCTGCAGCACAGCTGAAACCTCCCTTGGGAGAAGCTGTCTCCCTCTCACCTACAGCCTTCCCTTGGTGAGATCTCTTCCTCCACCTCCTCTGGGAAAGAAAGAGATATCTATGCAGAACTCAGAGGGCATGGTGAAAACCAGAATGGCAAAAATAAGACCTTTTTATTCCCCATATGTTGTCCTTGAAACCTTCTTTAAACAAACAAACCCTACTCTGAATCCATATCAGGAAAAATACAAGTTAGGTAATGTTTTGGAAAGCATGTAAGGAACTCTGTTTTAGAGCTCTCTGTGGATATCACAGCGGGATCAGATGCTGTGTCTCCATGTGATAGCATACTGCCAGTGTCCAGAGAGGTGTTTTTGTCCAGAACCAAGCTGCCAAGAAGTCTGAAGGAGAATACCCTTCCAAATGGTGCAATGTTTCGTCATTAATCCATACAAATCTGCACAGAAAATGAGCACTATACCCATTCTGAGGTCCTTGCATCATGAGTTTTTTGACAAGAGTCAACCCCCTGATGCACAAACAAAAAAATACACAAATGCTCATTTGCAAAATGTGTCGGACGTAGTTTAAAATAAACAGTTAGTTTTTCAGGAACAGATAGCAGCAATAGGAAATGTTGTTGCCCCTCCCATACACATCAAGTGAAATATTCTAAATACAGTAAGTAAGCAGCAGGCTCTATTCTAGTGAACAAATAGAGAATGAATAACTTGATATATAGAGGAATGGACAAGTATCTCAGAAGGTGTCTTCTAATCATCCAGAAACACTTTATAACCTGCATAATGCAAGGACTGTCAGTATGGACCTTAATAGCTCCACTTGAAAGCATGCACACTTACTGCCGTTTGCACAACACCAAAACCCATCTGTGTGTTACTCACTGATAGTAAAGATGAATGCCAATTAGTTACCCTGTGCACAATCTGATCTGTGCAGGACCTCAGCCGACAACTGCCTGCGAAGAATGATGTGCTCGTATTGGGCCAGGCTGCAGGACTGGAGCCTTTTTTACTATGCAAATAATCACTATAAATTAATATAAGTATTGCCATATAAGAAATCGCTTTGAACCGAAGCTATGGCATTTTAAAAAGGCCAAATTTGAATAGCCTGCATAATCAGTTTGGCCAATTAATTACTTAGTACTGATATAAAGGAAGAATGTGATCAGCCTGTTTTCCATTGATACGAAGACCCTTTAATATCTGTTGTTTGGCAGGGAGTTATTGTTCAAAGTTGTTAGAAACCACTCCAAATGTGTCTCCATGTTTTCATACATCTGCTCTTCATCAGCACGTTAGGCAAATGTTGTAAAAATATCTGCGAATACTGATTCAGGTTTGCGAATTAGTTTTCTGAACCATGTTTATACCTCTTGTATTCCCTTTCCATGAATCCAATCAAAATGTACAATTAAGATGCCCGTGGAATGTGCTTGCATGCTCAAGTGCTTATGGGGATGGGGTTGTGAATTTGTGTGCTCAAATACTGATGGGGAGAGAGTGCTACTTGTGTGCTTAAAGGTGTGCACGGGTTTCCGTCTCCTTGCAAGTTTGGCTGGGTGAATTTTCAAAAACAGCATGGAAATCTTTTCTTTAAATTTGCTTTCTGTGAATATAGCATTTGCATTCAGAAACTGACTCTGAAGCTGAGAAAAATATATTACAGAGCTCTCCTTAGCTGCATGGTATAATAACATATTAGTAAATTGTAATATTCATAGTTAATGAGGGATTTTAAAAAAAGTTTAAGGAATTACTAAATAACACTTAGATTTGTCAGTCTTTGGCTATTTCCAATTGTGAAAATAAATGAATTGCATAGAGTGAGATAAATGCTGCTTTACTCTTGGAATTATAATGTGTTACAATTCAAGATCAGATTAGGGTCAATTTACACTAAGTCTGCTTTGAAACTATTATATAACTGAGCCAGAGTAGGTCACTATGTCCTGCTCCGCATACAAAAAGCTCCCAGACTCAGTGTCTATAAATAAAGATCAAGCTAAACCAGACAAGCAGCTTGAGTCTAATATTGGGAAGATCATTTTGTGCTACCCTCTGCAAATAATTACACTGGAGTCCAAGTGAGAGAGGAGCACACTGTCGTCTGGTGTACGCCACGCATGCAGAGTGAAAAAGATTATCTTTTTGCATTAATGTCAGCAGGAATAAATAACCATTCAGTGATCTTAATAAACCCCGGGACTAAAATACGAGCCAGAAGAGTGGGTGATGTTTATTTTTTATTTACCCAGGCACTTACCCATCATATTTTGTGTTGCAGTGTAGGAAGACAAAATAACATGGCACGGTTTATTTGTGAGATGGTGTTGCCCTAGTTACCAGCCTCATATCAGGGTTAAGGTTGACAGTGTGGGCTCATTCCTTAATCTCAGCTCAGGTTGCTCACAAGGGAAAAGGCTTTAATGTTAACTGAGCCTGTCTTTGGCTTGGGGAGTTAGGCCTTTAACAATGCACTGGGGAATATTTCTTCTTTGCGGCTGTCATAGCTTGTCTGGGGAATGGGAAAGGGAATCGTGTGGTGGGGGAGTGCAAACCTCGCTATGGTGAAGCTTATTAAATTATGGAGGAGGGGATTATTGGTGGGAGCAGGGTTTTGGGCTCAGGCAGCCGTCGGAGGAGCCTATTGTGTTCCAGGCTGGCAGAGGAGAGGTTTTTGTTACACTTCTCTTCTACACAGCTCAGATAGGATTGCTTCGTGGTGTGCGCCGTATGGCCGAGAAGGGTTTCAGTGCAGTTGGAGTAACAGAAGAAGGCGCAGAGTTTGGCTGTGAGGTGGCCAGCGTGTGCAGACACAGTCTCCCTCCGTTAAAGTGCTGAAGAAAAGGATGAGTTATGGAGTTGGTCCCACTCCCAGCTCTGCCAGTCAGGAATGGTTCAGGCTAAAATTATCGTCCTGGGTAGGCACCTGCTCTGCTGGAATTAACTTGTTGTATCCTCAGAGGCAAAGGCACTAACACTCATGCAGCAATAACCTCATTCTATAGCTAAACATATGGGAGATAGAGGCCTTTAGGTGAGGCATGTATAACTGAAAGGATCCGCTGTCATTTCCTCAGCTCACGAAAGTGCCTTTTTAATTCCTTCTGGAGACATTAATTTTCCTTACCCACTGTCACTTGTCTTCAGTCATCCATTATAAAGAAGGCACGGTCTGGGATATTTGCATGCTATCGTGACAGATCTTTCATACTTTTTACTGTTCTGTAAAGATAGTGCCATGAACAAATCACCTGAAGATAAGACCCTCCGTGCTTGATAACAGTTAGCCAGACACCTATAAATCATCAATACAGTTGCTTTTTAAAGTATCTTTTCCATATGCTAGTTTTAACTGTGGAGTTAAAGCTGTTTGCGGGGAACAGGCTGCAGGTACAATAAGGCAAACCCACTGGCTGCAGTCTTTGTGCTCTGTGTTTACTTTCCTTCAACTCTCTTTCTTAACATATTCTGAGTTTACACATCAAAATAAGGTTTCCTCTAACTGCCAGTCAGGCAAACTTAACCTGGAATCTGATAATTAACTTGTGTTCTGCTTCATACATCAGCAACCACCACAATCAATAGTGGGGTGAGAACTGGAGTTGTTGCCGGCTGCGTTTGTAAATGATGCTTGAGGCAAAAATAGAGCAGAGTGGCTGTTACACAGCTGTATTCGCTCCAGCTGCCCAGGCCTCCCTTTGACAGCCTGCTTTTGTAGATTAAGGAGCTGGTTTGCAGGGGGTATAAATCATCATAGTTCTATTGACTTCAGTAGAGGATCTTTCTCTTCCCCATATGTTCGTACGAGAGTTTGCACCCTTTTCCTTCTGTTTATGTTCTGTCTCTGCAAGAGACCAAAAGCTGGAGTTGTGAGCTGAAGCGGGGTCAGCATGCAAAAACTTTGGACGATGCCATTTGTACATACAAACTACAGCAGCTACCTGTTAGATCCGTTTTGCAGTTAATCAGCTGTGCACGTTAACAGCGACTGGGCACATAACAGAATATACATTTCTTAAGATGTACTCTGAAAATCCATGCCTTCCTGGCAAAGAGAGAGAAGCAGCAGCGTCCAGGTTGGCAGAGCTGCAGGAGCTGAGCAGCCACAGTGGATATGGTGATGAGAGTTGGTGCTTGGGAGCAGACGGGATGCATTTGGCCCAGTCTGGTTTACTTTGCATACTCCTAAATGCACTTTCCAGTCTTTTCCTATCAAGATGATTTATAATGTTGCAGATGGCGTCTGGGCTAATCCCTGACGAGAACTCTCTTAAGCTCCTGTCAATTTTGAATCTATAGCCACATATCACATCAGGAGCGTTGAGGCATCTCTCTAACATACTACAGAAATACGAATGGCAGTGACTGTGGATAGCCAGAACTGAATCCATGTAAACACGTAACATTTTAATAATATCAAAGAATGAAATGTTTCCTATTTTAATTAGTAAAAGGAAACTTAATTATTGACTGGTACTCTTACCATTAACATAGTTTTCTTACCTAAGTGGTGTTAATAGACCATCAGATAACAGGGTAGACAACAGAAAGGGATGCTACAGAGCCAGGAGGTGTCAAAATGTAATATGTTAAATGAGGCAGATGGTAACAGAAGTAGCGTCTCTCTAAGACCACAGTAAAACTTGGCCACTGAGTAACTCTAATAATTGGAGAATATCTCTATATTTTGACTCAGTACAAATTCTTATCAGAATAACATACTGTTTACTGCAGAAAAAAATCTGTGGTTTTCCTCCAAAAGTAGGTGGTCACAACCCACCAAGTGTAAATATTCTCCCTGGACACTCTTAAACAGCAAGAATCAAACAGATGAAATTCTGCCCACTTCAAGCTTTAATGAATGTCTGAGCAATATTAAGCCACTAATTGACTTGTGCTGTAGGTCAGTGAAGAAGTGAAATCTGCCGTTAATGTCTGCTTGACTGTATCTTGCCGGAAGCCTGCATCAGGCCAGGGGGCTCAGTGAAGGCTGTGGTAGTGCTGAGCAGCCGGCAAAAATCACAGTTTCGTACATTTTAATATGACTACATTGCTGTGGACACACAAACAACATCTGGCAAATGGTGCACAAGCAGTTATGTGGATGACAGCTCATTTAGTATTCAGTACCTAATAAACCATTGAGGAAATATCTGTACAGATCGATATTTTTTTCTGGTGGGACCCATCCTGAGTTTCATCTGAGGTCTTATGAATATCTGTAAAATGGTGGGTTGGATCTTCTGTTACAAAAGGGGTAAATTCCTGACTTGATGTACAGGGGATGTTTCTTTCAACCGTAACAACACTAGAAATAATTGTGGCTTATGTCAAGAAGCTTACTACTCTGTTTAGTAAAAGACATCAGCTACACTAGTTATCCAGGTGAACGTTGATCCCACCAAAGTCACTGGTCTATGTATGATACAATAGTCTACCTTCAGAGGAGTGTCAAGATAATTTGGCCTCTTTTGCCTGGGGAATCTGCTTCTTCCACTGCAGCCTTTCCACTATCCTTTAGTTTTTTAGGTTCCTGTTACCACCTTCCCTTCCATCTTCTTTCTGGGCAGGAGAAATAGAGGACATTAGCAAGCTGCTTATATGTGATGCTTGTTTGGTCCTCCACTTATCTATGGCTCAAGTTGTACTTCTGAGGCCTTGGCTTCAGGGAATTGGGGTAACAAGAACCTTTCTTCCTAATGCTGCACTGAGAACAGGCTTCGTACTGAGCTAGAGCAGAATGGGTGGTTTGCCTCCAAATTAATGTGAAAGATTGATCGCAGTTTTAATTATGGTAATTAGAAGAAATATGTCCAAGGAATTCTGGTTTCTTAACGATCACCAAGGAGCAGAAGTTCTCACTCAGAAACATTGTCATCTCCCTCGTGTTGTAGTAAATCCAGAGTAATTCCAGTGGCTTCAGTGGTGGAAGATGGGTTTATCCTGGAGCGTCTGCTACCAGATTTTGGCTCATCAAATTCTTAAAACTCCTTCAGTATTTGGACGTTGTCTGCATAAACAAAGCGTCTTTGAAAGATCCACATCTGGAACACACCTGCTTTTCCCAAGTTGGCTAAATCTCTTTCCTAGGGATTTCATNCAGTGGCTTCAGTGGTGGAAGACGGGTTTATCCTGGAGCGTCTGCTACCAGATTTTGGCTCATCAAATTCTTAAAACTCCTTCAGTATTTGGACGTTGTCTGCATAAACAAAGCGTCTTTGAAAGATCCACATCTGGAACACACCTGCTTTTCCCAAGTTGGCTAAATCTCTTTCCTAGGGATTTCATACTGGCATTTCAGCTGACTGTCTCTATTTCAGTCGTTTAGTTTTTCTGCCTTATGCATGAGAAGATGGGATCCAGTCATTTCAGTTCACCTCCTTTTCTCTTCTCTGAAAATCAGTTCCCGAACCAATTGTCCCTGCATGCAGAGGATCGCGATGCTGTTTCCGATTCGTCCCTGCTGTCGGTCTCTGCTGTGTGACATTTTCCCAGGCAAAATACCTTTTTGCATATCCACGGAGCAGAAGGGTCTTGACTCAAGGAGGAAACACATGACTTGTGCCTGACGGACACATGTACTGGTCAGTGCTGCAGGTTCATGGCACTAACTCTTACTAATTCAGGTCTATGATTACATGAGAATGGCTGAGTGATTTTGTAAGCATGGTGATTGCATACACAAGCAAATGACTAGATATATGTTTTTGAACAAATATCAAGCTGTGAATGTCCAGCGTATAAATTTTAAATATTTGCAACTAGCAGCTCCCAAATAACTACAGATCAAGAACAGCCTGTAGAAGGTATTTGGCAAATAATTTTAAATAATGAATACAGATAAGATGGTCGTGATTTGCTTGCAGACAATGCTCACAGGCAAGTGTAACTGCTATGAATTATCGAGCCAGTCCTATTCAGAATTAATTTTTTTTTAGAACAATAATTAATGTTCCATAAGAGTAAGTATGAGACACACCAATGTCCTGGTTTGGGCTGGGACAGAACCGATTTTCTTCTAGTAACTTTGCTTTTTAGTTAAGTCTCTTCTGAGAAGCTGCACTCTCTGAAATTAACTGCATGTTTTTCCAGACAGTAGCTGCTTCTAGCAGTGATAAGGCTCGGTGTTTATAGTTAGTGCTGGAACATCAGAAGCAATGGTATGCAGAAAGGCCCTTGCTTATAGTTATCCCTATGGAGACCAAGGTCGATGCTTGCTTCTGCTAACTTTCTTGTGCGCCGGAACTGAAAGAGCAGAGAAGTCGTCACCCCTGCGACCCTGCGGTGGGGAGGAGCGGGTCGGACAGGTGACCCAAAACTGACCAAAGGGAGTATTCCATCCCATACGCGTCATACTCGGTATAAAGCAGAGGGATCACGAGGGTCTCGCTCTCTTCTTCTATGGCCGGCATCCGAGGAGGACTCTGTCTGATTCTTCTGCCTTCGATCCCGATCCGTGCATTCCTGAATCCAGCTCCTGCCTGCTGCTGCTGAGTACAGTCCGGGACTTTCCTGGGGCGTGCCCCGCAGCGTCCGGGTGACGTATTCGTCATCAGTGGGGGGGAGCTCGATATCGGTTTTGTACATATTTGTATATATTTCATTATTATTATTATTCATTATTATTGTAGTTAGATTAAAGCTGTTTTAACTTTTCTAACCCATAAGTCTCTTTCCCTTTTCTCTTTCCCCCCCCACTTTGGGGAGGGAGGGGGTTAACAAAGAGCGTCTGTCGTTCGCTTAACAGCCAGCCCAGCTTTAAACCGTGACAACCAACAAAGGACTATTCTATGCTACTTCTTCTGAAAGATTAAAATGAAATATAGACAGTTTGGAAACACAGACGTCATTTTAGAATTGTCGTCTGGTCTGTTTACTGACAGTGACTTTTGCTGCTTGTTTACTGCAATTTACTTGGTTACAGCATAAGTTACATATGATTGTCTTCTCAATATGATGCTAAGCTGACATCTGTCAAGTTTAAAAGTCATAATAGGTGCTATTAGTCATTGAGATGATCCAAAGGCATAATGATTGGTATGACAACAGAACTTTGTAGGTTTTTTTAAAAGGCATAATAATTGCTAAAGAGAATTTTGGATGGCTCTACCTGCTCAGAAGTGAGATTATTTTAGTGCCTTAAAGGCTAACAGAAGGAGAAACCAGGGAGAAGTGTACAGCTGGTGGTCATGGAAACAGTTATCAGAATAATATCAATTAACCAAGCAAAATACATAGTTTGTGTCCTTCTTGTTTGTTTGCTGCAACAGAGCAGTAAGTTTAAACTATCTGCTGTTTGCGTCACAAACTTGATTTCTCGTGGGTTTATAAAGCAGCCGTTTCAAGCCATACCAAGCTGAAATTGCCTTGCAAATCCTCAGCTCTAATGCTGATTAATACTCCTCTAAGTTGCTTTTCATTCTTTAAAAGTAGTTCAAAATAAAAATGCTTGGGTATTTGAGATGCTTTTTAAATTTTAATGTAAGGAAAAAGTACGCAGTTAAAAGCCTTTTTTTCAAGCTGCTAAGGCTTGAAACAGCTCCTAATGAAGTCAGAGACCAAATTTTCTTTGAGTTTAATGAGAAGATGGTCAGCAAGCCAGTGGCTTGCGTTTGGTGGCTTGGACAACTGCGGGGAAGATGGAAGTCACACAGTGTCTTTCTACAGTCTTTGAAAGTCTGGTCAGCCACCTTCATCACACATGGCTTTGCATAATGCACGTCCTGTATACAAACTCTGGGATCATGTGGATGATGACACTTCCAGGGGTACCTTCACTTTGCTGTGAATCTGCAGATTCAGAAGGCTGCACAGCGTTCAGGAAGATAACCTGTTCTTGATTGTCGGTGCTTGAAGAGTAAAATATTGGTCCATTGGAAAGATGTGGCGGAGAACCAGGCACTTGGCCAGGTGCTCAGATGTATTTAACCACATTTTCTCCATGAAAATCAATAGCATGGCACAGAGGATGTGGCCCCATTGGTGGTGTCTGCACAGCCTTTGGTAGTGGTGCTCTGGTTCTGGTTTGAATTTACAGAGCCGGGTGGTTTAAGCTTGTGTCACAGAGGTAGCAAGGACAACAGGCAAGCGAGTGCTGGAAGAAGTGCTGCACTAACGAACGCCTCTGTGTCGGTAGAGCTGGGAACGTCCTGCTCTCCGGGCTCCACCTTCATGGAGCAGAAAGACTCCCTGGGTCAGAGGCCGTGGCTCTTCCTGCTGGAGTGAGCCATGCACAGGAGTTATATAGGTAATGGATAATAATGGTTTTATTTTTCAGGTCTGTGTCAAAGGAATTTGTTGAAAAAGATTTCGTTGATGTACCAGCAATTACCTGTTCGGTTTTTACCGTGTCTTCCTGCGTGGAGACTTTTTTCTTCATTTTCCCTTTTCTCCCATTCTGCTATGTGGCCAAACCTGTAAATAGCCAAGCCAAATGCTCTAAAAAAAAAAATCTGAACTAAATGCATCAAAATGATGTAGCAAGAAAAAATGAATGTATAGGTGAGAGGAACCAGTGAAGTTATAAAGGTAGAAATGTCGTGGATGACTCAGCCAATGTCTGAGAAAAGCATAATGATAGGAAAGGAAATAGAACCACCGGTATGGATGGTGTAGAAAGAGAGGTCGTGAACATTTACCTTAGAACACTGATAGGTGATGTAATAATTCAGATACATGGATGGGAACGTGCCCTGCAATAGGAGGGTATATTTTTCTTGCTGGAGCTACAAGGACTCCCCCACTCCATCATCAAAACATTGTTAAATCAGTCATGTGTAATCTAGAAGTAAGAACAATGGTTTTAAAAAGATTTTAACTGAATTTATCCATCATGTGGTCTTTGTGCATTTGTTCACTGCATGTGTAAAACATCAGCCAAAAATAATTTACAGCAGTTATTTCCAGTGACAGGCCAATGTAAATTCTCCCAGGCAGAGGATAACTAAGTGAAAATAATTATACATGAATATCCAGCTGAGATCTTTTGAGCCACTAGAAAAGGGTGGCATGTAAGCAGTTTTGTAACAGGAGTGATAACGCATGCACATGCATACTAATGCTGTAGAAAAGTTTTAAGACATCCAACTGGGCTAAACTGCAGATGCAGAATTAAACCAGGAATATTTTTGCCCATAAAATTGCAAGTTCAAAATTTGGTTGGGCTTTCAAGATCTCAGAGAAAAATGCCAAAACCGATTCAAACTTTTGGGCTTTAAAGTAATGTAGGCACTTTGGAAAACTCTAATTCTGGCTCGTGTCTTGAGTGTCTTCAGGATAGTATAGCACCGAACCAGCATTAGCACATGCAATTCAGAAACATATGCAATGGGAATTTCAGCTCAGTTAAAATTTCCAGTGCTGCTAATAAAGATGTAATAAAAGATAATCCATGCCTACAGTCCGAGGAAACAAGGGAAGAACTTTGGGTCTAACGGAGTAGTAGCA
Organism: Steatornis caripensis; assembly: GCA_013398225.1. NCBI lineage: Eukaryota > Metazoa > Chordata > Aves > Caprimulgiformes > Steatornithidae > Steatornis > Steatornis caripensis. The sequence continues at coordinate 469,131 of VZSC01015632.1, forward strand.
CCAGGATGCAAGAGTTAGTTAGGTCTGGAAATCTGGGATACGGGAGTCTCAAGGAGGTGAAAGACACAAGCGAAGTGTGATGTCTGTAAATGATCACATCTGCAGTATGTATTGCTCATGTTTAGTCATGCTGCACTGAACAATAACCTGCGTTGTTGCGCTTTGCTGTGGTAACTTAAAGGGTAGCTAGCTATGTTGGGATGTGTTTTTGAACTCATGGTTTATACTATGAGTAAACTGGTTTTATACTGTAGTCATGGGAACTCTCAGTCTTCAAGCACTATGTGTAATGAATAATAAATTATGAGACTATTCACTAAGATTTCTTATGTGCTATAGTATTAACAATTTCCCACATGTGGGTTTCATATTTATCCCTCTTTATGTTGAAGGATAGCATAAGTAGGTGATATCTATAGTGCTGCAAACACACTTACTCTGATGTAGTATTTGTTAACATTATTTCCAGACCATGTGGAATACAGGCCATAAAATAGCTCCTAATCTCCGAACATTATTAATGAAATAGAACAGTGTTGTTCATTACCCACAAGGAGAATTTAAAAATAAGCTCCACATTTAAATGACAGATTCCATAATGGCAGCACATAAAAGTCTGTATCCAGAGGCTGTCAGCGGTGTGCACGAACGCTGGCCATGGTGTACATTGTGCTCTGTTTGGAGAATGTGGTGCAAGAAGCTTTGAACCGTAGACAGGTCCTGAAATATCATGTAGCACATTACTAGGCACTAACAGCTGTGGTCTCCATTTCTTGGGCAAATTTTCAAATCTTGGCCTGCCGAAGTATTAGTTTCTGATCAAGATAATGTAGCGCACAGCCCTGGAGTTTAATATGCGGAAGTAATTGTTTCTACAGCAGACGACTGAATCCCCAGCTCATTGACCAAGTGGGTGTGCAAGTGGGCAAGGCTGATTCCATGTGTGGTTCAGTGCTGAGCGAGCGGCGGTCTTGGCTGGTTAACTTCAAATCTGGACCCTCATAGTGCTGAATCAGGGGCAGCGTCTGTTCTCTGAATGTTCAGCTGTGCTCAGCGACTGAGCTGGCATGGGAACCAAGCAGGGCGCATGGGTGAGCGACCCTCGCAGATCAGTTGACAATCAGTTGGTGCAGTAGGTGGGGGAAGGTGAAACGAGTTTCCGCAGTTGGTATTGGGGCAGTACGGTATATGCCCACCTCTCACTTCTTAACACACTCAGCCCCTTTTCATTATCGCCGCATACTGGGGCCTTACTTGCATAGTCTGACCTGGGCATGGTGAACCAACACAGATCTCTGCAGTCCAACACCTTTTCAAATAATAGAATTATGAGATGTTAATGGTGCAGGAGCTTAACTGGAGAAAGAGTTTTTTGCAAAGTATTATGTTGCGCTCTCCTCTTACAATTTTAGAGTCAATTTTATGCCTTTTATGTTACTTGAAGCATGTCCCTCCATGCCTCAGGTAACAGCACGTAAGCATTCATTTCTTTATCTGAATTCAGGATGATTGAAAAGTGTCCTGGACTTCTTTTAAGAAAATCTTCTGGAAGTTGATTGTGGGATGGGGTACAGCTTGTGAATGACTAACAGATTATGTTCACGTCTGTTGATATAATTTTTGTAGTTCTGTAAATCACTATGACTTTTGTAATGCCTCCTACCTCTGTTGTGGATTTGCTCCGGTAGGTACTTTACCCTGACCGCACTTGCTGAAGCTGACGTTGCTTTCAGTGCTGACGTATAGGAATATACTACATGCAGTGTGTGTGGCTGTATGTGTATTTGCATTATCCCCACTCTAAATGTATCCCAGAGATAAAGACTCCCATTAACTTATGCTTGGCTGTGCTTCATACAGACATTATTCGAACTCATCATGAAGTTGAACTGCTGAAAAGGCACACACAAACCCAATACTCCTTTGTCTTGCAGCAGCTTTCATGTATGCAGGATTGCCATTTAGAAACTGCCAGTGAAACGCTGTGCAAGAATGCAGCGTGCAAGAATGGGGGTGCCATTTATGTGGGATGTTGGCCATAGGTAATGAAGATGCATATGCAACGCTATTTCCACAGCTTATATTGGCGGAGCTCTCTTGTACTGTTGATGATACATACGTTCACAGGTCTTTCAGCAGTGAGAAAATCACACTACCAGTCGCACCTCATTCAACTGACGATAGAAGGAAATTTCCTATTCTTGATGTGACAGAGGGGAGCATTTTTCCATTAATCTTTTGGCATTCTTCGAAGATTAACAATGCAATTACACCAATAAATGGGGTTTCATATGGGTATATCTGAAGAACAGAAATGGATTGCATTTATAAGACATGTTTCTGTGCTTATATTTGGTTTTGTGCATTGCAAATGTGCTCCCAATGTCAGCAGGTGCGTGTGGATGTTATCACTGACTTGTGAAAAACAAAGTCTGTTTGGCACAGGTAGATAAATACCCTTGCAAATATTGCAGCGCTGATGCAAAAAGAAGGTTATGAGTGTGCAGTTATACTCCCTTGCTTAAACAGCTCTTTAGTAGGAGAGCAACATCAGGCATTTCCTCATACTGTTGAGAAATCCTGCCATGGGGAAATCAGTCATAGTTCAGATGAGACCAATTACTTCATTGCAGAGATCAATCATGAGTGCAGAAATGGCAGGGAACGGAGGCTAGGATGATGCTTTCTGCTTAAAGTTGAGTGCAACTGTCAGAGAAAGGGGAAGGAATGGCTGCTACGTGTTTTTGTTACAGGGTTTGGGTTGCTGCAACGTATGGTTTGGGAGTAAAAAGAAGGAAAGGGACTTTGAAGGCCTTTGGGAAGCTGTGTGCTTTATCGTTAGTGGATGTGAAGCGAGCTAATTTAGAGAGCAGCAGTATTTTCCTTCTTATTGCATAAACTCAAGGACACAAAGCACAGCAATGGGCGTTCAGTTGCCTGCCATCTAATGGCCAGACAAGAAAGCAAACTAACCTGTTTTCAGCCTGTGGTCTATGAATCCCTGAGGATTCTTCAGCTAAATAGACATGAAAATAAAAAGAAATGCAAGCTTTTGCTCACAGGTTGCTCACAGGGGCTTGTGTTACCATTAAAAAATGGTGTGATGCCACAGTAGAAAACTGCTAAAAACTAGAAAAGAATTCCCATCTTTGCCCTCAATCTATTGTTTTTAAACATTGCGTATCTGAAAGCAAGTATCAGTCTGTATATGAATGAAAATGCTTAATTTGAGACATTTTAAATTTTCCCTTATTTACTTACTGAGCAAGTGAATAATTCTGTTCTTCCTTCTTTTCTCCAGTTCTCCCCTCCACTGACATGCACACCCCCATTCTTTTATTATAATGTGCAATATATAAGGTCTCTCACTGACGAGGAGTGTTAACACACACCTATGCCTTTTTCTCGCAGGCAGACCACGGTGGCGCCTGCAATAACTGACACCAGCTCCATGGCACGGTGAAAGTGCTCGAGGTAAATCTCTGCTAGAATAACAAAGAATAGATGGGGAGATGTTTCGCTTTAATATCCGCTCCATCTTTCTTATCTATATTAGAAACGTCTGTCACTGAGGGTGTCTGAGTAGAGCTGAAATTATGAGCACCTTCTAGATTCCTTTATCTCCTGGAGCAACATGAATACTTATAAGCAGTAAAGGATGCTGGGTGAAGGAAAGACCATTGCTTGCCTATGCTGGTGCGTTTGTTTAGGAAACATGCCTTTTAATTTCACAGTGTTATTTGAAATGCCTTGCTCTGCTCTAGGAAAATATCCACTTTTGTTATTCTTTGTGAAACAGAAGCTGAAGATAGCAGGCTTGCTCACAAAAGCCCTGATTTCAATATGCTAATGTTAATTTAAGCATTCAGTTGCCAAATTTTCATCTGAGGATATTTTTTTGTAGTGTGCACATTTAATATTTGTGTATCCATTATTCCCCATGCTTATCTGATCCACAGGCACTGAGTAAATATTGTCTTTGAGTGTAATCTACAGCAGAAGTCAAAAAAGACACTGTAAAATGGAATTCCTCGTCCTAAATATGGATCTCCTTTTTTCTCTACCTTTCTCTGGAAATTCAGGAAACGTCCTTCCACACCCAAAGGGCTTATGAATTATTTGGGGGATTGATACTTTCAATCAAAATACTGAAAATTAGAGCAATTTCTAATACGGCATCTGTCTGAAGTAATGGTGTGTGTGAATAAATTCCTCTCTCCTTGTAGCTCTGTTTGTTTTGAATGCAAATGGTACAAGTAGACATTACCTCCTTCAACAGGAAATGGTGATCAATGGAATACCTAAAAATAAATTTCTGAGTAATAAAACTGTGACAATAGGAAAAATTTCACACCTTATCTTATAGAACATCAGCAGGGGAGGGAAACTGGGTAACAAGCTTAACTATGAGATGCTGAAGAAGAGATCTGATGTCTTTAAAATGTGTTTTCTGATGTTCTATCCCAAAGCAGAAGGTGAAACGCATTACTTTAAGTGAGATACCGTGGGTGTGACATACATGAAAATGGAGTAAAACATCCCCATTTTGCAAAGAGAAACCTTTCAGCAAGCTACCTACCATAGCGCTGACTTGACTGAGGTTGCAATGTATGAAATTTTGCGAATAATTGGTATATCAGTCGTGCCTAGTCTTTTCAATAGGCTAGTGGCTTCATAGCTGCTCTTTCTAAAAAACACCACCTCTTTCATACCCTGTCTTTACAATGAACCTACAGCTGAGCAGTAGCGTATTGTACTAGTGCATTAGCACGGGCACCTCTGCAACAAAGTAGGGAAACTAATGCTGCTGGTAGCCAAGGGAGAGTTACAGTGGTCTTATTAATGGATCGCAGCAGGGTAAATAAGTACAAATCGTCTGTGGTTCCTCTGTTTCCCTAACGGAAAGGAATAAAACTGGTTGAAAAAAACGCAGTGATACTGTGTGGGTACTAAATTTTCTTGACCATTAACTTCTCCTGTTTTGCGGTTTGCTGAACCATGAGTCTTTCTTTTATTTCTGAAATTCTTCCAAAGTGGAACACACAAGGGGAAAGTAAAGCTTGTATGAATGCAGAATAATTTCATTTAAGTCAGTGAAGTGATCCTGCTGAAACACTGCTAGAAAGAAGAAAATTGGTCCTGCAGGTTGTTAGTTAGCACTTTAGGCCAAGGATGGTTTTGTCGTGGGAGAGACTATGGCAAGTATATTGTGAATGCTCATGGAATAACACACTGGGAAAGTCCCCTTAGAATATTCTACAATTGACAATAATCTGGAATCATAAAGGTTGCGGGTTCATCAGTCTCTTTTTTATCTGGATTATGGTTTAGCTATAAACTTCCTTTAGCAAAATGTCACAGCAAATAAAATCTTTGCTTCATCGGGAACACTTCTCACTTTTCCATCTAGCTCCACTCTTTCACTTGTTTCGAGGTAAGAGCGTTTCCACTTTATTCTCCACAGTACCAACACACGTGCTGGCAGTCACACAATTGGCCAGTATTGAGCTCTAAACTTACAGCCGTGATTTTTTTGCAAACGAAAGGGTAGTTCTAGTGATTGGCACTCTCTCTTATAAATCACTAATTAGTAAATTAGAAGGAAATTGGCAGCTTTTCACAACTGACATAAGAATTCCTTACAGAAATGGTACTGCTTCATTACTAATTTAAGTGTCTTACCATTATTTATTATCTCTGTTTGACTATGCTGTTCTGGGTTTCAGCCTGAACCAGTCATAGTGACATACTGCAAGCCACTCATAGCTCACAAATCTTGTAGAAGGTGGCCATGAGATTTCCAGCTGATTTTAGCATGTTTAAGTACTTAGTTCAGCAGCAACACTTGTACAGTAGGCACTGTGCTTTACTGTGTAAGAAGCAGACACTGCTCCTGAGACCAGATTCTGAGGTAGCCTTTGGCAAAATTAGCAAGTTTGACAAACAGATGGATTCATCCGACAAATGCAGGCTCCCCCTAGGACAAGGGGCAAGAGGGGGAAGGAATAATTTACTAGATCCTAGAGTTTTCCTTCCATGTTTGAAAAATCACTTTAAATTGTTTGAATAGTGCTAATGAACGCATCCCTTGTCATACTTTGCAGTCATCTTCATTGATTTAACTGTGGAGTTTGTATATATAAATGCCAAAGAAAGCTGAATCTTTGCCTCTCGTTCTAGCTTCTGTGATATCTGAAGTAGTTCAGTACAACATTGTCCTCTGCATGCCTGTAGTGCTTTGAAAATGCAAAGTTCCATTGAGTGCTGTTTTTTTAAATGATGAGCTGTATTATAGAAAACTTTTTCAGCCTGAACTTTTGTTTAGCTCTTTTGCTCCTTGCAGTCATGATCTTTGAACCATACTTTGTAAACCTGTTGCCAGCTGGTAACTAATGTTGCTTCTGTCCATCTTCACCAAAGAATAGTCTAGTGCAGTTGTCTTCTTGCTCAGTATCACAGACTCACAGAATCACAGAATGGCAGGGGTTGGGAGGCCCCTCTGGAGATCCCCCAGCCCACCCC
>VZSC01015632.1:475974-554489 GCA_013398225.1 Steatornis caripensis
CATTGCCCCTTGTCCTGTCACTGGGCACCGCTGAAAATAGTCTGGCCCCATCCTCTGGACACCCGCCCTTTAGATATTGATAAGCATTGATGAGATCCCCTCCCAGTCTTCTCTTCTCCAGGCTAAACAGAGCCAGGTCTCTCTGCCTTTCCTCATAGCAGAGATGCTCCACTACCCTCATCATCTTTGTAGGTCTCTGCTGGACTCCCTCCAGTAGTATCTTTAAAAACAAAGCAGTTGAAAGCACATCGAGATTTCTTTCTGACCCATTTGACGTAGACTCAAGGTGTATTATTTCAACTGCTTTAGACAGAAGCAATTTCACTGAAATCAATGGTTCAGAGCCAGGGCAACTAAAAGGGCACTCAGGTCAAAGGCAGACTTATGTATTTTTCTAAAAGAAGAAGAATACTCCTTACTACAGCACCACCCAAACCAATGTGCAGAGCTGAGAGCTCCGACTGTCCAAAGTAGGATGTGGGCAGTTACAACTCATGCTCTCTTGTTATGCACCCGCTTTGCAGAATTTTGACTTAAATCAGCGTTAGTTTTAAAAATAGCGTACCCTGTTCAATGTAACTATTGAAAATTCTTCAGAAATAAATTCTGAGTGCTTTCATTATTATTTAAGGATAATTTCCAGAGAAGGCCGAAAATTGCGTGTATTTGGACTAGGTGATTTTTTGCTTGGGTGCATCCTGAAGAAGAATTAACCTTTTGTCTCTCAAATTGTGTGCAAAGCTCAAGGAATCAGTTCAGATCTCCCTGTGACCTTTACGTTCCTGCTAGTCGCTGCCTTTTTTACAGGGGTCTGTTTGTAGTCCCATGGTGTCCCCAAATGTGAACGTCCTGAAATTCAGAGAGATTCAAATCAATCCCATGATCTGAAACGTCAAAATTCTTCAAAGCGGATGCATAACAAGAGAGCATGGGTTGTAACTGCCCACATCCTACTTTGGACAGTCGGAGCTCTCAGCTCTGCACATTGGTTTGGGTGGTGCTGTAGTAAGGAGTATTCTTCTTCTTTTAGAAAAATACATAAGTCTGCCTTTGACCTGAGTGCCCTTTTAGTTGCCCTGGCTCTGAACCATTGATTTCAGTGAAATTGCTTCTGTCTAAAGCAGTTGAAATAATACACCTTGAGTCTACATCAAATGGGTCAGAAAGAAATNAGAGTATTCTTCCTCTTTTTGAAAAATATGTAAGTCTGCCTTTAACCTGAGTATCCATTTAGTTGCCCTGGCTCTGAACCAGAGATATGATGTGCCTCTGCTGTTATGCTTAATTAACTTAGGACATTCTAAGCTTTCTCTCCAAGCATCAGTCTTCCTTTCTCCCATGGATACTGTGAAGTCCCGCCGTGAACCTTGTTGTTATGACCTAATTTTTCTAGAAACTGAGAAATTGAATTTGTTCAGGTGCCAGACAAAGGGAACACAAAGTTGGAATTCTCCTGGCTACTCTAATTTAGCTGCCTGAGATTTGAAAAATCAATAGGGGAATTATCTTGCTGTCTCTAGATTGTAACTTAATAATTAAAACATAATTAAAAGGATGACATCCATTTATTTAGGAAAACTGTGGCTTTTTCTGCAGGTCCACCCGAGAACTTGTGAGCTGCTGAGTTGAGACAGCAGAGTTGGGATTGATTGCTCATGCTAAGGAAACCCTCTGTTACTCAAAGTGCTGCTGTCACTGTTTAGTTCCAAAAGTAACTTACTGAGTAATTCTTGAAAATAATAGTTCCTAACTGCATTTTCAGATGATTGTGATATTTTACTAATCTGCCCTTTTCAGGTTCACTATTATTAACACTTACGATCAGATAGTTTCTTCAGAGAATCCTTCAATCTTCAGAGATCCAACAAATACCTCCCAGGAGGTTAACAGTAATTACATATACATGCTTTTTATACATATGTACACGTACATATGCCCATCATATATATAATACTGCTGTATATGAAGCCTTGTGTCATCACTAAATCTGAGGAACTTCTCACCGAAATTATGTTGGAAAGTACAATAATATATGACAAAGTACACAGTCTGATAATTCCTTTATTATCAGTAGGAGAATTTCATATTTAACATCTTAGTGCATCCTAGATGAACTGTGAACATCCTTAAGGAATACTGTCCACTTCAGGCCATTCTGACTTAATATTTAATACCACCTTCCTCTTCCATTGCACTCCCTTCTAAGAATCCCATCGCAAGAATGCCCTTACCAGACCTGACAAATTATGAATACATAAATTCCTGCAAGTCTGCGCAAGTACAAATAGTTAGCAGTCTATTATCTTACACGTGCTTTATCACTTGCACAGTTTGTGAATCGCTCTAATTGTATCCCAGTTATATTCAATCAAATAATAATGTACAAACAGAAGACCACAGATCTACGTACTCTTGAGTTAAACTAAAAGTGTAACTGAAAAATAACACCACTTGATAATTCTATATGCATTATGTAATGTAGGCTACATGATAACTGTATGCCCAAAAAACCAAGTAACTTCACAGAAAGACAGACTACCAAATGCACTGAATGTGCATTAAATGAAATCTCTAAAAGTATTTAATTGGCAGATGAGCAAAATACAGAACGACCCACTGCCTTGATGAATCAGCTGGCCAAAGCTGTTGTCCCATGAGGGACCAGGTGTTTTGAAAAATGCTATGTTAAGGAAAATCCAAGGTACATTATTTCGCAAGTGGGAGCTCTCTAAGAACTTTCTATTTTACTTTATTTTGAGGACCCGAAACGCATGATACTAACATAATTTCTTCCTTGGCTGATTGCCTAACTATCATGTTACAATTCAACCCAAGCTCTACCTTTCAATGAGCAACAGCCAGTCTTGACATTCTCAACAGTCCCTTGACAAAATGATCATCTATGAAATCAATCTCCTTCACGCTACTTTTTTCTTCAACCTGCCCCCAGTTAATTGTTAACTAGTAAAATCTCTGCTGGTTCACATAAATGACAGCTGAAATGACTTGATGTAACACTTTTGTAGTGCTCAAATAACTTAAAAATTTATTTCTCTATATTTTGTCTGGACAATTTAATTCCTTTTCAATGGCCCACCTTTGTTCAGATCAATGTGCTGAGGAGGGTTTTCTACTAGGACCATTAGAGACTTAACTATTGTTACTTCCATTTCCTCCTGGAAGACCTAAATGAAAAGCCTGTATGTGTTGTTCAGCTTGCTTTTGCTAACAGAAAATAGGAACAAATTACCAGGGAATGAAATGGAGTATTTCTATTTATGCTCCCTAGTGAAGATGTTGCCAAAAATTGTATCATACTACCATGTTTTCAAGGAAACCAGATTAGAGACTGCCCTGGTAAGAGCAGCTGGCAGAAGCACAGCTCAGCCCATGTGTTTGCATAGCGTTTATTACTACGCGCATCATTATAAATGGACCAAACTTTGCCCTCTTACCTACATCTATATCTCTCGCAGGCACAGGGAAATAAACTAATTTGTGAGCGGTATTTGACCCTTGGAGAGCTACACGCATCTGCTTAAGGCCATTTTTCCACATAAAACCACTTTTCAGCAAAATGATTTAGCGTGTGTTTAATTTTAATCGTTTGGCTTAAGTGTCTTTTTGAGTGCTTTATCAAGCTACAGCAATCATCAGCTGCTTAATAAATACTGGATTAAAGTCTGAAAAGTGAACTAACACATGTATCGGAAAGACAAAAATGAAAGAACATTGCCAGACACTAAGCTTTTCTCTGCAGCGCACTGCTGTGTTCTTTAGGCTGAAGGACATTTTTCAGTGATGCTGGAAACTGCAACACCAATATTATTTTTGACAATAGAAAAGCGTAACAGGGACTGTAATTCAGGCATTTTTCTGGACTTACACAGTGAAACCTCCACCGAATTTAATGCTGTTGGAGAAAACTACGGAAACAAAACTATTAGCCCCTAATACACATCAGTAGTAGCTGGGATTCAGCAATAGTTTTGGGTATGTGCTGAAATGAAAAATCGGGACTTTGAATTGGTATGCATTTGACATGCCAGGATATTAGGAGAATAAATGTTCACTAATGCATATCAATAAATAGGTTGGGTTTTTAAAATTATCACAACAGAAGCAGAGAAGATAACAACAAACAAAAACTTAGTTTTTTTAAAGCATTGCCACATGTCAATATATTGGTTCATTACAGAGAGCTTCAAATGGTTATTTTCCAGTGCGCAACTGAAGACGCTGCAGCGCTAAGGAAATTCTTCTGGCACAGCGCCGACTACAGTAAGTGCACCAATAGTGTCCCATTGATTTACATATCCTTAAAATTTTGAATAGCCCTGCCCAGCTGGATTGCTAGGCTTAATTTCCATCACATTGGACCTCTGTGCCTTTGGGTTCGCTTCCTCTCAATACTCAGTGGCCCTGAATCTTCCGTGGTCCCTGCGGCCCACTGCTTGGGCATGGAATCTGCCTGCTAGCCTTTGAGATCTCAACGCTCAGATACCTTCCACTCCCAGGAGCAGGGCCAACCCTCCCAGATTTTTAAGTGAAATACAGCCTTTCCAAGATGTTCAGCAAAGTCACAGCAAACACTCAGATTTGAAAAAAATAGCACCAGGCTTTGATACTCTCCTTTGTGTACGTTTTGAGTGATACGGAACATAGGCCTAATAGCAAATCGCTGACTCCATATCCACTGAGACATTCAGTGATTTAGCAGTTTCATAACCTCAACCACAATTCATACCATGTACTACAAAGATCCCTCAGCAGTATTCAACAGATTAATTTTTCCTTTCATCCTCATAGCCACCCCACACATTTGTCCTTCTTCCTTCCTATATCTAAAAAATAGCCCCTTCTTGTGACCAACTGAAGACAATCTGAAGTTTTAAAGTTTAAATAATGAATTGATAAAATTTATATATAATTTGTATAACCTGAGACAATTTGTAGCACGACTGGATATTTTTAGAAGCATAGGGTCAGCTCAAACTCCCTGCCCTTTCACACTGTCTCCGTGTATGCTCAAGTGCAAAGCTTAGCATGACTTCGGGATCACAAGGGAGAAAAGCGTGTAGCCATGCTCCCCCCTTACACAAGGCATACAGTGCAGGCAGAACAGGGGTGCTGCGCCCAGTTCTGTACAGCTGTCCCANTCCCTGCCCTTTCACACTGTCTCTGTGTATGCTCAAGTGCAAAGCTTAGCATGACTTCGGGATCACAAGGGAGAAAAGCGTGTAGCCATGCTCCCCCCTTACACAAGGCATACAGTGCAGGCAGAACAGGGGTGCTGCGCCCAGTTCTGTACAGCTGTCCCACACCCAGGAGGGCACATCAGCCATAAGACTCATCCCAAGGCACTGACATAGCATGTCTTCACAACAGAATGGATTTGTAGGTAGCTTAATGCTACAGCAGCCCTTTACCAGTGCATCTGTTTTGAAGGCACTCTGATCGCCGGTGCTACTGTATAAACGTGGCTTTCATTTGGGAAACATTCTGAGCTTTAAACTCACTCTTTGTCTCATGTCACTAGGGAGTATAGCCTGTGTATTGTATCTAAAGGCTTAAATAGTTATCAAATGTTTTAGTTTAATTACACCCCTGTTCACCATTACCAACAAACTAGCAGTAGTTCTACATTAGAGTGCAGGCTCAACTTTGTTTGAAATTCTCAGTACTGACAATATTGAATGAAACTATTGTTTCCATCCACAGAAATTGGAAAATAATAAAAGATAGTTTTTCTTTCATTTTTCTTCCCTTAGAAAACTTAAAAACCAGGAGTTAACAGACAGAGCAATATCCAGACCATCATTACTGACATGAACTATATGTGTACTTGTTGGTTCATGGAACTGGGGTTACTCTAGCTCATAGGGACACATTTATACACGTTTGTATACGCATGATCTACAACTTCCCATGAGGTAGGATTTCTGCTCCAACACATTAGAAATGTAAAGAGAATGACTTAATTGCAAGAATAGCTTGAACATCCATTAAGAGGGTTTTCAGCATTTTCCTTTTTTATTGCTCTTCTGACTATCAAGATAAACATACAATATTTTGATAGATGCATTATGATTTGCTCAAACAAATTGATAGAGCGACAACTGAGAGCTTTAAATTGGCAACATTTCAGGCATGACAGTTACACTTTAAGTAAAATTACATAGTGCTATATTTGATATTAAATATCAACAAGTAATATTAGTTTAACAAGTAGAACTACACCACCGTCTCTAAAAATATTGCGATAGTAGGACTATTCGCATGGGTTCTGAATAACGATCAGGAGATACTCCTTATCTGCAAAAAGATATAAAAATGTCTAGTTAAAGTATTTTATCTTACTTCCTGATATATATTCTTTATTCATCTATTCCTCTTCAACTTTTTTTTTGTTTATAAAACATAAGGAAAAGCAATGGCATTTATACTAAAAACATTTAGAAAATGTAAGCACTTTGTACAAAAATCTGCGTCATAAAGCTTAACTATACCATATTAAAACTATTTTAGTAAGCAGTAGATTTGCTGTTAAGAAGCTGTAAAATGTTTAAACAAGATGAAAAAAGTCACAAGATAAGCACCTGGAAGCTAGCGCTTGTTATAATAAAAAACTTTTAACATCTGCAGCCTCTTTAGCAGGTGCAGAAAACTTCAGTTCACTAACTAGTTTATTCAAAATTGAGAACCCCATTTTGACATGAAAAAAGCAGAAAAGATTTGAATAGAATTCTACTATGAATAAATTCTAAGCATGCCAGGCTTTGCCTACTGATTCTAAAAGCGCAGGGAAGTTTTGGACACAATTCAATCGGGTAGCTATTTAACATTATCTGTATTAAATAAAACATTTTTTGAAAGTATGCAGAGAATTGCGTAGGGTCATGTCTGCTTTGGAGCATTAAGAAGCTGCGCTCCTGCATTGTTACTTTCATCCAAAAGCAACTTAATATAAATCACAGGTGGTTCATTTGCCATTGCTATTATAGTAAAATACTGTCAAGCCTTTGAACAACTGATCTCCCTGTTAGCAAAAAAGCTTCAGATTTTATACCACTTATTTTCAGGTCAATGTGCTTTAATAGTTACTCGTCAAAAAGTCACCTCTAAATAATAAGTGAAGGGCAAATGCAAAATAAGAATCAAGTGCATCAGTTTAAATCAATGAGCAAAAACATGATTTAAAAAATGTATTAGGTTTATACTCCAAAATAGAAACTAAACTAAAATTTTAATCTTAGTATCAGCTGATGACTAATGCACTTAATGACAGTGCCAGATTTCTTTCACACATTCTGGTTTCATAGCAGCATTATACATAATTCCAGCAAGGCAAGGTAATACATCCATAGTGCAGTACCTCTGCTCTACATTTGCCACAAAATCAGCACCAGAGGACCTTCGCCCCAGTGAAGGCTGTCCATTGCTGCAAGCTCAGAGCCAACGTCCTGCCCAGTGACTGTGCTCAGGAGATCCCTGAAGCTTCCTTTCTGTTCTGCATGCCTTCACTGGATATTTCTGTCAAAACCCTGCCTGCCATTAGTCTCGCAATGGTAACTGACCACAGCTTCACCACAGCTCATCAGGCCTTGTTATCTATTTTAGAGACACAACTAATGAATTAACATATATTTGTATTAAACATGAGTGAGGAACAGCTTGCTATATTCCCCTGGTTGTTTTAAGGAAAATAATTATATCACAGTTACTATGTTCGTGATAATACTGCATATCTGTGACACCAGTCCCACCTATGGCTAGGAAGTCATGATAACGTACCAAGTAAAAAATAATCTTTAGAAAAAAAAAGATTTTTTTCACCTGTTTGGAGCTAAAATGGATTTGCTGTCTTGAATACTATAAATACACACACACTACTTGATATATAAATTTGTCCAGTTTTCCTTTGTGAAACCCCACAGAAACCAGAACATTAATCAGATATGGACTTGTTTGGTTGCCTCCATGCTTCAATACTATAAACTCTGTACGTTATAATCCTAACACATGTGGTTACATGGTGAATATACGGTTATATTTTCATATACTTACTTTCAAAATCCATTTTCTACAGTAGCCTTATTCATGAAGAATTAAAAGCAACTTAAAAGGACATACAATTCTATTTTTATTTTAATAGAAATATTACCTGGAGCGACCATAATTTCGTGTTTCTTTGATCTGATCCTAAGAAAGGTTAGGTCATTCTGAGGATCAATATCTCTCACTGTGCTCCTAGCTTTCATGGTGAGCTGATGAAGAAGACCTGCATACTGGACTGTTGTAGAATTATCAAGCGTTGTTCTTATTGGAATTCCTGCAAATAAAGAATTTTCTAGTAATCATTCAGGTAAGTTGCATATTCTTCATATACAGCAGATCATAAGAGGAAAACCCAAGGATTTAATAGTTTTTTCTGTTTTGTAGCAGAAAGGAGTTACGTTGATTTCAGGTGTCTATATACTTTAAAAAGTATAATTTATATTAATCAGTGGCAATTAAACACTGATTGCCTTACGAAACTTGAAGGAGCCTGACTGCTGTTTAAGGCTCTTAAATACCTATTGAATTCCATTCTGTAGTACTTAACCAGTTACGGTGCTTCATCAGTTTAAACACTGGCACCGAATGTGTGTCTTGGCTGTAAGAATCTAACCCACGCTTTAACTGTAGCACTTGGCATGTGCAGTGATAGAAATGATACATTCCCAGTGAAACACCAAGAGCAATCAAAGGGCAGAAATGGCATGTTTGTACTTGGCAAGCAAAACCACCCTTTGAACAGTCTCTTCCGATTAGCGGCAAAATATTGACAACTGGTTGTATGCAGTGTATTGATCCCAACTATTAAAAAATATGACCACATAAGTCAAGATTAATTTTTGATGATTTCATGAATCATTGCTTATCAATGATTTGTCAGATCATGCATTTTATATTAATAGGCTACCAGGAGAAACTGAAAACAAGGTTCACAGTAACCCTGCGAGTGTAAAACCTTTTGGCTTTAATAAGCTTTTTTCACTAATAAATTGTTTGACCTACTAACAAAGACAACAGATTACAAGCTAGCAAGGCAGTTTTCTCTTTGCATACATTTGTATTGCATCTTCCAGATGGACAGGACAGGAATACAAGAATAGAGTAATATGACTTAAGTTGAAGAGTTTGATTATGTAGGAGGAATTAACATGCAGATATAATGAATGCCAGGTAAAGAATTAGAGGCAAAGGAGTAAAAGAAGTAAGAGAACCTCCTTGGATATTAGACTATTCCATAATTTTCCTAGGAAAGCATTATTTGAATCACTTGAAATTTGTGTCGTCACTTGAGAAACAATTCTGGATTGGTAGGCTGTGTAGTGTAGGAAAGCGCACAGAATGACCCAGTACATTCTTTTTGTCTAGTGTTTATTACACTGAGATTGAAATGTTTTAATGATATTTTAAGGGAAACAATCAGGTGTTCCCAAGCACTGTATTAGCATGAGAATATCTATATAATCACAGCATTAAATAGTAAGTCACTTAAAAGCGGCAATGAGTGTCAAGTTTGCATGACCTTGTATCTAAATGATTGCTTCAACAAATACAGCACTTTTAATGAAAATGGTAAATGTTAAATGATCCTCCAAGGTCTAATAATAACACGAAAATGAGTTGACACTAGTGACAGCCTTAGATTAAACCTGAGCTATGCTTACTTTAGGACAAATTATCTTTTCCTCTGTCTCCCAAATTAGAGAAAGGCAAATAAATCATCAGGAATGCTGTACTGTGATCCTTCTCAGCTGCGTGGGAGAGCAAAAATTTATGAGATTTTCCAAATAAACAATGTAGACTTAAGCATGGGTTTCAATGAACAAATCAACTTTGAGCATTAAAATAAGTGACAGGCAATGTTTGTATCAGGAATCTTTAATTTGCTATTTCACCTGTGTACTATTACACCTAAGTGTACCTACATTATTACAAAAATCTTAGTAAAAGACGGCTGTTTATGTTGGTGAAACAGAGGGTTTCATCTTTTCAGGGAACCTGAACAGCTGAAGAAACCTCACTACTGCACCATCAGTTTGAGTATTTTTACTGTGATTAATTTAAGTTTTACACTTGTTTTGAATGTTTCAGGATAGAGAGACATTAAATTTAATTTTCTACAGAAAGATCTGAAGTAATAATATTGACCAGTGCTAATTATGGATATTTGGAGATGTTACAAAAACTTGCAACTGTGTAGTTGTGTAGCACCCACTTTGAGGTTTAGTTTGTGGAACCTAACTTCTTGGTACCTTGAATACAACCTCACACGGTACAGACCCTCTTGCATTCACATCTGACGTCTGGTCTCAAAACATTTCTAAATGATCAACTGAAACCAAAACTCCTGCACTAGTCTTGCATGTCAGCTTCAGTCTGGCAACATGTTCTACAGGTTTGTGAGGATGAGGAAGTTTGAACAGCACATGGTGGGACTTTGTACCTTGCCATGAATAGTCTATGTGCGAAAAAGGGAAGTGGAACGTTCTTCCTCCTTTGCAAATCAAAATTGAGACAGAACGAATAAAAAAAAACCCCAAACCATGCTATTGTCCTAACTCTGCACAGCTACATCTGAGCTTTCCCTCAACACTGTAGAACGACCACAGGTAAAGATGGACTGCAGCAGCACACCTGACTGGGAAAGCATACTTGACCAACACTGTGCCAAGAGGTCAACTGTTCCAAGTAACAGAACATAAGAAAACTCGATTATTTTTCCATTAGATTACCCTCGTGGTTTTGCCTTGAGAAATGTATCAGCCTGCAAGCTCAGAAAGGATCATTTGTGTTATCCAAGTGCTTGATTTTGTTCACTTCTCATTCGCAGCTTAGTCTAAGTGCTCACTGGATCAAGTCACATTCCATTTACTGAAACAGATTACAGAAACGGCTGAAACAGTACTTGTTCTGAACCCAGACTGCATTTCAGCTTAGTGAACAGCCGTATCTAGACATGAGCATGCGCAGGCACAAAGCAGCTTTTCAGTTTCTATTTGCCGGGCTATGCACTTCTCTCTTGACCTGCATCATCTATTCTGTGAACAAAGGCACATTTTACTTAATGTGTCCAGGCACACAAATTAAATTGTCCACATTTTCTAAAGACTAAATAACAGTCAGGCTTCCTTCTTAGCGTTCTTGCCTCCTGTTGCTAAACTGCTGCTAGTGCAATAGATTTTTGGGGAGATTGTAAAAGTGAAGGAGGTCAACTAAATTATGGGCAACGTAAATTCAGTGAGTTGTCTTTTTTGTAAAGGAATGATTAGAACAGACTAACCTGAGAAGCCTTACTTCTGAAAACTGATTTCTGTGATCAGTTTCGCTTTTGGCTTGCAATCTTGACCATCACAGCCAAAGCTGGCCTGACATGAAACTCGCTCTTCCTCCTATGACAACACACTGTGACACAATTTATAGAACTTGTGAATATTTAGCAGGGCCAAGGAATGGCTTTCACAGTAGAAGACCAGCTTTCTTTAGTAGATGCTTTTCTCCTGATGTTTTTGTTCTATTATAACTTTTCAGAGGAATAAGGGGAAAGTGAAGAGCTGGTGAATTTTTAGTAAAGAATTTTGGACTAGAAAATGTCTGCAAAAGCAACAGCTTAGTGCCACGTGCTCTCCCTTTCTATAACTACCAAGAGGCATTCAAGAACTGGTTCTGAAAAGTGAAGTATGGTTTAGTTAAACAAGGAGGGTAGGTAACAACATGCAACTCCTCAACATAGATTAAGATTCTAATACCTGTAGTTAATTCTTCAAAGAAAACTTATGTTAAGGCTCTTGACTCTGCTGCTTTCTATTAACTTGAACAAAGAACTACATCATATGGAGGAAAGCTTCAACAAATGGCCACAAACCAAATGTTCATGTCTTAAGACGAAACACGCATTCTGAAAATCACAACACCTTCATAAAACATCACAAGCGGATTGCGTTAACACCGCAGAATCTACAATTTCGTGCTTAAGAGTTACTACACTCATTGCCACTACCAAGTTTGGTACTTGGAGACAGCAGAGGGCATTTTACCTTCGGCGTTTATAACGATAGTTGCGATAACCCCTTTGTGGGCTTGGATCCTCTTTAGGGTTTCTTCCACTTCAGCCTGTGAGGAAAGAGGACACTACAGCACCCCGCAGCCACCACAGCCCGGCCCGGCGGCCGGCGCGGGCTCCTGTGAGGAAGCCCCGGCGTCGCCGTGCCCGAAAGCAGCCCTGGGGCCCTGCTTTCTGCGTCCCGCCCCCGGGCCTCGGCCGCTCCCCAGCGCCGCTGGCCGCCCCGTGCCCCGTCGCGGCGCCGGGGAGCGGTCGGGAGCGGCGCCATTACCATGGCCTGGCTGCCGCCGCGCCGGCGTTGCTAGGGAGCGGAGCGGCGGAAGTGACGCCGGGAGCGGCAGCGCGGGCCGAGCGCGGCCCCCGAGGGGCTCGTGCCTCCTCTGCCTCGTGGCGGGCTGAGCGCAGTGGCCGGGGCCGGCGGCCCCAGTGCGGGCCTGAGCTGTGCCCCGGCACCCACGGCTCACAGCCAGGGGCAGCTGGGAGGCGTGCGCGGAGGGGGCTGGGGACGAGGGCGACCACACCCCCTCCCTGGGGGGCAGCAAGGGCTNCGTGCCTCCTCTGCCTCGTGGCGGGCTGAGCGCAGTGGCCGGGGCCGGCGGCCCCAGTGCGGGCCTGAGCTGTGCCCCGGCACCCACGGCTCACAGCCAGGGGCAGCTGGGAGGCGTGCGCGGAGGGGGCTGGGGACGAGGGCGACCACACCCCCTCCCTGGGGGGCAGCAAGGGCTCGGGCCTGGGTGGAGCCCAGAGGAAGCGAAGGGAGGGCGCAGGTGGGGCTCCTTAGGGCAGAGAGGCCCTCTTAGAGCTTTCAGGGGGCTGGCGGCCCTTAGCAGGATTTGTCCTTGGGCAGTTGTGGCTGAGCTCTCTTGGACTCTGGCTAGTAGGTGAGGTGAAATGAACTCGAATTGCCTTGATTGTTGTAGTAGAGGGTTTTTTGTGAGCTTCTTTTAGAGCTGAGGCTGTTACTGACCAAATCCCGAAGGTACCACCAGTTCAGCTACTGCTGTTATAAGTATTTTTCTCCTCTCTGTGTATAAGCGTTGCCTTGTTTGCTCTGTTTTTCCACAAGTGTTACCTGCTGACTGGGTGTGCAGAGCTTGTTTTTCACCAGTAGAAGCTTTCCAGTCTAGCTGTGCATAGATAGGTCATCTTCGTAAGGAACGTTGTGTGTTGCTGTAACTTACTGCGCTTTTCAAATTGGCGTAGGCCACTTCTACAACGCCGCAGCATACATACGTTAGCCTCGTGTTTCTGCTTTGGTAAAATAGTAGTGGAGCGATCCTCATGTGCAAGACCTTTGAAGAGCCATTTCTCTCTATGCACACAGTAAATAGTACTGATGTATTCAAAAGACTCTTACGTGTTTTTCAAGGGGAGGGGGCTAGTCTCTCTGAGTTTTCTGTCTTGTTTATGAAGCTTCCTGGGGTCTTGTCGTTTGAGTGACTTTCAGCTGCTTTGCTCTGAAGAGTTGGCAAATTTACAAAGTTTGGTGTTTTGGGAAGCCAACAGCCCCCACTTTTTTTTTAAAACAGGCCTTAAGAACAAATTAACAAGCTAGTTATTAATCTGTAGCTCCTTAAGGACCCAATTGTAATTGCACCTTAGAACAGCATGCCAACACATAGTTTAATGCAGTTTATGGCCTTATGTTGGAGTGAAGATAACTTCAATATGTGGGATTGCCCTGTCTGTTGCGTCAGTATTATTCTAGGCATTTATTAAGTTTCAGCCTGGCAGGGGCCAGCGTGAATCAGAAGTGCTGAAGTTGCTGTGTATTCAGATAAGTGGTTAACTGAATTGAGAATCTGGCTTATGAGGGAAGGGAGAAATTATCAGAAATACCAGTATACTTATTTCAAAAGCTACTATTTTAGGAGTTAACCCAGCATCCTATGACATGGTGCAGAAGGCCATCAAGAACACTGTGCCTGTAGCTGATACTGGTCCATATGAGTCACTGCAGCAATTCTGTGGATTGCATTTCACCTGTGAACAGTTTAGCCTGTAGTGAAATTTGCATTGACACACCTGTGCAGTTTTGTTGCAGTGAGAAGTATGGTGTTCTGAATTTTTGGTAATGAGGTATCATACAGATACTTTTTCTTTTTTTTTTTTTTTTTTTAACAATTGGGATGATTTTGGCAGAAATCAGTCCAGTTGTACTTGTGTCTGCTGGGTAGTTCTCCCAAATAGTCAGTGGTGACAAAACACATTTTTTATTTTAAGTGAGACTGCATAAATCTTTGGCTGGTATGTGGTAGGGGGAAGGGTGGAAAGAGGAAAGATAAACTCACCAGCTTCTCAGCTGTTACANTCTGACTGGAACATCTGCTGGCAATTTTGTTTTAATACAGTCAGTAGGTGCTCTTAAATAGAAACTTACAGGTGATACAATATAAACCTGGACCTACTGTTGGTATTCACAGTAGTGATCCTTGCTGTTACAGTCCAGTTAGTCAGCACATGGTAGAATAATGTACTGTAAGGCATGGTGGTGATCCTATGTGGAGTAACTGGACTGGCAATTCCAGGGATTTAGAAAAGTGAAAAGGAGGAGTTTCTCCACTTACTCTGCTGCCCTGTTGCTATTTTTTAATTTTCAAAACTTCTTTAAAGACCACTGTTTTCCTTCATGGATGCAAGATGCCTACGTGTCTGTTTAAAACCAATAAAAATATCAGCTTAGCTTTGCAAAAGATACTGAACTGGAGCCAAAATGACAGCTAGCTTGATACAGGATTATTCTTGGAAGCATTATTTATTATGCTCAGCATAGACTGAAACATGCAGACTTTTACAGACACTCAGATAAGCTTTGTCTCAGACTTCGACACATAACAACAAATGAAAATATTTTCTTGGTTACTTGAAATTTAACTGAGAATTCATATTCCAAGCAACATAATTATTCTTTTGATATACAGTAATGAATACAGTATTAGGAACAGAGTGATGCTGCCTGAGAACCAGAAACTCCTCCTAATCTAGGACTGGACTCTTGCAAATGCTTATTTGTATGAATAAGTTCAAATAATTGCTGGTAAAAGTAGCAGCAAGTGAGAAGCTTAAACTTCAGGTACTTGGACTTGTAGTCTGGTATTTGAACTAATTTCTGGATTTGTAGTTAAGATTGAGTGGGGGGAAAAAGAACCAACTGAAAGATGGAAAATACTTAAAGCTGTTCTCTTTTTTCTTTTTTTTAGCCCCCTCCTGCCCCAAGCTATGACATAAGATGTAATTCTCCACGTGGAAACTAGGAAGAGGATTTTGCTGGTAAGTGTATGAGAATTTCATTCCTTCCTTGCTGCTTGAACCTAGAGACCCAGGAAGAGGTAGGGACGGTGTGGAGCACACTGAGGGGTGCGCTGAGGGGCTTGGGCTACACTGAAGTGCTGCAAGCAATCTTGGTTTGCTGCCAGCCATTATGAAATAGCATAAATCAATTCAATTCAGGAAGAACTTTGCTTTTTATAACCAGTGATCTTGGTTACAAGTAACTGTAAAGGTCTGCCAGCTATTACGATAGCTCCCTTGCCCATCCTGTAGGATATCTCCAGAAGCTTTCAGTTTTGTTGGCCTATAAAGTGCAATGAACTCATGCATGACCAATAGTGGTGCTGTTGATGACAGTACAGTTGGTTCTTTCAGTCTTTTCCTCTATGCTTTTATTTCTAGCCAAATAGTCTCAAAGGAAATTTGGTAGAACCAGATAATGTGGCATAGTAGCTGAAAACTTAGAGTCCATTCTTAGCGTACAGTCCTTACAAATATCTAAAATAAATGACTGATTATTTGGTATTACATGATTGTTTTGACACGATACTGAGAGAAAGAGAAATATGACTTGTGTTCAGATGTACGAAAGTTTGAATTTTTAATGCAGATATGTCACTACAAATGATGCTGCTGGTCAGTCACGTATCAACCAATGGAGCTGCTGTTTGGATT
Source organism: Steatornis caripensis (assembly GCA_013398225.1). NCBI lineage: Eukaryota > Metazoa > Chordata > Aves > Caprimulgiformes > Steatornithidae > Steatornis > Steatornis caripensis. Next base: position 492,035 of record VZSC01015632.1, read on the forward strand.
TATTGCCCACAAACTGTGGAGCAATCACATTGTGAATATTCTTAATTAAGTCTTGGTCTTTTGGTCTCTGGTGGAGCTGGCTCAGAGTTTTGTAGAACTAACAAAAGGGTTGAACTTTGCTGTCCCCAGAGGACTTAAGGAGCAAAAGTGTGATTTTGTGGCAGAAGCGGAGTTAAGTTAGGAGGGAGAGTGTGCCAAGCTGAAAGTACCCAAAGTGAGGTTTTGGGGTGTCTGTGGGTGGAAAAAATAATCAGTAGGGCTCCAGGGCTGTACCAGTCCATCTCCTCCTCTTTTAATAACTCTGCAGTGAGCAATCAGTTGTCAGCACCCCCTAAGTGTGAAATATAATAAAATACATAATCTCTATTATTCAGCTAAAAGTCTCTTCCATTTCCCTGATTGAATTTGGTTTCATTAAGAGACTGCCTTTAAAAAGGTGAAAATTAAGGAAAACAGAGTAAAGTTAGTCATCCTTGTGAGGTTATGAACAAAACTGTAGGGAAGGTCCTGCCTTTCTCCACCTGAAAAAGGTCTTGTAGCAAGCGTGTGGCCTAGAGTGGATGAGATCAAGATCTTTCCCAATCTGACTGTTGATAAAGTTTTGTTTGTTCTTGTCATTTGTTACCTCCATGAATCCAAGTACCATAAACCCAGGAAGTATTTAAGAAAATCTGTTTGTCATGTACAGATGGATGAAACAGTTTTAAAATTACTCTGTAGATAAGTATTAGAATGAAAGTTTGCTCAAAATATTTTTTTGTGTAAAGGTGTTTTTTCACAACTTTTGAGAGCAGTTCCCCAGGTTTTTTTGCCCGTTGTGTGAGGCATTTCTAGCTCAAATCCCGTAGATGGTGCTGCAGCTACAGCACACGACAGTGAGCTCACCCTTCGGTTTTGTGTCTTGCTTGTTAAAATGCCACTTCACTTAATCATCTGTTGCGTGAAAGGATTAATGACTTCGGCTACGATACTTTTTACAGGTTTATGCCAGGAGGAATCAGGACAGGTGGGTTACCTGTCCTCAGCTAAGTGAGAGTAGAACGGGTTTTTTTACAGGTACAGAAGTCTTGCAGGAACTGTTATGTGGTCAAGTTATCCCCTCATCTCTTGATCCCCTCATCATCTTGAAACCATACCTTGAGTGCTGACAAGGGCAGAGGTGGCCAACTGTAGCCTGTGGTGCTGATTAAGTGACAGCAATAAGGCTCTTAAAACTCCCAGCAGATGTTGCTGCTTTTGTATGCTAATGGAAACTTCACAAACCATTTTCTTTTCCTTCTGAGAGCAGATGTAAGTACATGAAAATCACTTTCTTATATCAAGAGCAAATTGATAATAACCTTGGTTCATTTGTAAGGCAGAAGCTGTAGAGGCACTTTATTTGGTAATTGCAGAAAGCTTATGCAGAACTTCATCAAAATTAATTTTTTATGTTCTGCTAACTTTTCTTATACTGAAGTAGTTAAGCAAAATCTGAATTGTGAGCTCATGGCTACCTGGACTTTTAAACCATCCACTTGGCGGCTTTCAGACTGGCATGTGAATCTGCTCTAGTACATTTGCCTTATCACTTCTAAGGTAGCGGCCCCCCTGCTACCCTGCTTTTTTCAGTGGGTAAAGTTTAGTCAGAACAGGCATGTCAGTTTATCGGTAGTATTCCTGAGCTTTTGGCGACCTAATATGATGCTTTGTGTGGTCTGCTGTGAATATACAGTAAAAAGAGCTGTGCATCACAGAGGAGGATGCCATGCCATATATGCTCATGTTCCACAGTCCTGATAGGCCTTGATAGGAAGCGCCCACTGAAGCTATAAGAGTTTAGAGAATGACTCTAGTGATGGCCGAATCATATCGAGGTTAGTACTGTTGCTGATAGTGAGGACTGTGTTTGTGATTAACTTATATGGGAACACTGGGCTCCACAAGTGTGAAAAGAGAGGGGCATAATCTGGGAAGGGGACCAGCTATCCAGTCTCAGTTGTAACTGAGTCTTATGTTTAGCTCAAGGCTGTAGACTGTGTCCTTTGTAAGAATAAGAAAGAACTCAACCATCTTTGTAAGACATCTGTCTGTAAACCGTGTTTTCAGACAATAATGAAGGAGTAGCCTGAGCCATGGAACTACATTTTAAAACTTGATTTAACTTGGATAACTGCATCCTTTCTGATGTTAGTTGACACGTTGCATTTTAGATTGTTTGCAAGGCTGGACAAAATTTGGTCACCATTTTCCAAATAAATAATTCAAGGTGCTTTTTGTACTTCTGTTTTATGAGATGAAAATTCTAGTGTGCTCGTCATGTGACACTATTAAAGCATCCATAATATTCTTCATAGAGTAGAGAGTTTACCAGCCAGATTTCATTTTGGGTTGCAGCAGTCTGTCCAAAGGTCAGCTATAGTTTCTATTAGATGTTGCAATACTGATTCTGAGGTGACAGCAGCTAAAGTTCAGTATTTTTACTTCCCGTCTTAGATGTCTATTTAGTGTTATTTGCCCTCTTTAAAGTACAGCTGTCCTTCACTCCAGAAGATAAGTGAATGACCATAGCATCGGTATAGTTTGCATATGTATTTTCCATATTGCTGAGACATTTCAGTTTGCAAGAACCGAAGGCAAAACCACAAACTTCTGTGACCTGTTCTGGGTACTAAGTGTGCATATGTACATTTGAAAGTTCGGCAAAGATAACTAGAAATGAGATGATTCTCTGCCAACCACCAGTTAAAGTTAAAATGCCTATTTTAATGCCTTGCATATCTGCAGTGTGGTGGCTAACCTTGGGACGCAGCAGGCTGTAGGTGCTAGTAGAAGGTGGGATTTGGGCTCTTAAACAAGAGCAGCCTTTTTCCCCGCTCTGCTGCTCAAATGTGTGATACAGTATTAGGCTGTCCTGGCTGGCTGTAGTTGCCATCTTGGTAGAAGGAATGGATACAGCCGGGTTCCTGGCAATTTGTGTCTTTATACATAATCATCAAAAGCCTGGACTACAACTGCCAGTGGATAGGAAACTAATAGAGAATTGGGATGAAACTTCCTGACATTTTTTGGACAAGAGCTATATTTCCCATTACTTGTGTTCTCGGTGATCTTTGATGAAAGTCCCGATTAAACTACTGTCCAAAAATGCAACCTGTAGTTTGATGATGCACTATTCTCATTTATTATTTCATCATGTCAGTTTAGTCCAGAAGTAAGAACTGGAAAAAAAATCACAGAGTCAGTGTTTGTAAACCAAAGAAATCTGAAAACACCACAGCAAGTGTACACACGTAATTAGGTACCGTGGACTTCTCCATCACTAGTAACACCAGCTCATTTAGTAGGGTAAGACTGCTTGGAGCAATTTTGCTGTTGGGATTTTCTCCTAAAGACTTTTTTAAATATAAAGAAAGTTTGCACAGTTAATTGTGAGAGTTACCGGGACCACTGCCCATAGAACAATGATGAGGAAAGTACTTTATACCAGAAGTGAATGAGGCAGACTAAATTAAGTATGAGACAGATGAAATTTTAATTTGCAGTAATTCTGGAAAAGTCAGAATTCTTGATTTTTAAAGAAAAGCAAATGCAATTGTAGAATTTATTTTACATCACTGATCTGTTTGCAAAACGTTGTATTTATACGTGACAATGACTCTTTCCCTAAACACTGCACCGTATGTGTGGCAGGACAATGCTGGGACCCGTAACTCCTGGCCTGGATTACCTGGAAGCCGAGAGAAGGGAAACTCTTGGTAGAGACACTTGTTCTGACATTCACATCCGTTACTTCTCCTACAGAATCAAGTTGCTGTAAACTTTCTGCTCAGTGTGAAAACTGGAGTTTTTTGTACTTGTTACAATAGTCAGGATTAGTGCAACTAGAGACTTGTTTTTTTGGTATTGGTGTTAATCTTGTGTTGTTTTTAACCCTTCTTTATAGGCATTCTGTGTCTGGGTCCAAAACCAGAAATAAATTCAGCAGTAAACGAGGAAGCTTTTAGGGGTGGTATGTGGCCATTGTAAAACTTTTTGGAAGGAGTGAGGAATTGTGCTAGTTTGGGTTGTTTTATAACCCAGCATTGCAGCCTCACCAGTTGCATTCTTCCTGTGTTTGTCACTGTAACTTCATGAACCTTTAAATGCTTTAGTCACCTTCTGTAGCTCCGTGTCAGCTAACCCACAAAATGCATTATTCAGTTCAATTTTTCTACAGCTAGAAAGCTTAGAAAAATGTCAACAGAATGATAGTTCTAAAGGTACGTTGAAGTGGCGTCAAAGCAGCATCCTGTGACGCTCCTGGAACTGGCAGGCTCTCAAGTAAATGTAAATATACGACTTTGACATCACTGGAGTGGAACCAGAAGCCACAGTGAAATACTGTACGCTATCTTTCATGTGGTGGAAATGTTTCTGTGAAGTTGTACATCTAAATTAAAAAATAGCCATTGGCACATGGTTTCCAAGTAACCAACATAAAAACATGGGTACGCACTCTCTAAACAGGACTTGCATTACACCATCAATCATGATTTGTGGGATTCTATGTTCTCTTTCAAGTGGACACTTCAGTGCATCATCAATAGCAGTGATCTGTGATGTGAGGGCAGGAGCTACTGCCAAGTGCCAAGTGTTGGGGACACTTTTCAGCCTAGTCCAGCTCCTTTTCCCCTCCTTTGTGTATTTTATTAATGTTTTCTCAGAATACTCCATTTCTTGAATGTAGCTTTTCTTCACAACATCTTACTGAGTAGGGGGATTTTTTGGGAAGATCTTGCTGCCTTTAAAAATTGACCTTTCGGAAGGGGCCAATTATCAGCGTGCCTGAATAGATCACAGGCAGGATAGTATATTCCAGTATCCCCTTGAGCTCAGGAGAAGAAGTGAAATGGGAAGCTGAAGCACCAGAAGGTGATGGTGTCCGTTTATCCTAACGTCCTGTCTTCCTGGATTTTATGCCATAACCAGGTTCAACTCTTCTGTATATTTGAGGCGGGTTTCCCGTCTTCTAAGCAGTTGTTTAAACCTGTATTGCACCCTATGTTTTGTGTGGCTTTTTCCTGATCTCTGTTCTTGTTACAGTTTTACTCTGACCCGTTAAATATTTAAGTATTTTTTTAGAAAAGTTTTCTCATCTCATCCACTGAAATTGCACATTAATGAAAATTCAAAACTGTTGCCAACTTCCTTATGTACAGCAGCTATTATAAGAAAGTAAGTTCAGTAGCAATTCAGTGTTAAACTGTTATCACAATTTGTAAGTGACAGTGCAGAGTGCTGATATTTACAGGTTTTCAGGCTGTGATTCTCTTGATCAAAGAAATGATCTCTGCCATGGTATGAGTCTGTTGTTTGACAGCATTTGTCATAATGTCTTCTCCCTCCTCTCTGACAAGTGAATGTGAGCCTTTTCAGCTTGTGCAGCCCAAGGGTTTATACTGAATAAACTCTACTTGGAGACTTAAAATCCTTTAAAAAAAAAAATGCCAGCGATAGTTGCCAAATAAACAAATGTTAAAAGAATACCTGAGAGGATCTTCCTCTCACATCCAAATTCCAATAAAATTTTGTTTCTGATGCCAGACTAAGCTCACTGGACGTAAGTGAAGCTTTAGTTTCAGCATACTCACTGTGCAGCTAGGGTGGTATTCAGGCAAGTAGAATGTGGCCATTAGTCAACAGTAGCATAGTTTTTAAAAAATAGAAATTTAAAAAAATAGCAAGTATAGTTTTGTTCTTAAGTTGTGTCAGATGGATATAATTTTCTTTAGAAAGTTAGCTTTTAACTCTTTATACTGGCGAGCTGCTATTCTAATGTTTATTTCAATCTACTCCTATGTCTTAATCCAGGGAACTTTATTTTCTTTTCAGTTGCCAGTTTTATGATGGTTCAACTGTGCTGATGTCGCTGGTGGTAGTTTTGAGTGAGTGAGAGATGGGAATTGGCCTCAAGGGCTGCCAGGAGAATGCTAAGATCCCATCTCAGGGACTGATCCTGGGATGTGCTTAGCTGGCTGCCCACGGTGCCAGCTGAAATCTGTAGCTCATGTTATTTAAAACATTTGATGCTGTACATTGAGTGTGAGTCTTCCTGTGAGGTTTTTTACTCCCTCTGCTTATGGTGATGCAGCAATCATTGTCCATGACAGCATATTACTGAGAAGTGTGACAAGGGCAAGTCCCTTTACTGCTGAGCGGTGGCGTTGATGCATTAGATTTGATGTTTAAGTAGCACTCATTGGTCAAGCAATATTGGCGTAATGTGGAGCCATGAGAAGGTGAGCCTAAAATCCATGTGTAAAGAAAGTGAACAAGCAGGTGAGGTTGTAGTTTGGTCCCCAGGTGCTGGGTGTGTGCCAGCAGTCAGTCAGTTCCTTGTTATGATCCCTTCATGTGCACATACATGCACTCCGCCCTCCCGATTTAAGTTTTTTGCTTCTTGTGTAATTTCTAAAGCGAGTTTCTATACCTTGCCCCTCGCATCCTGGATTACACTTAAACACAGCTACCACCACACCTCCTGTACCTTCAGTGCACTTGACTCCTTGACTGACCACATGATGAAGGTGGAACAGATACATTGTTCTGAGAAAAATCTCTACTTTGAAGAATGTCCTGAACGTTTTTAGTGGAAGTTTTACAATTTCTGGGAAAGAACTCAGTCATGCAGTGGTTCTTGCAGTTGAGTAAAGTGCTTTAATGTGGCATTAGAAAGGGAACCTTTTAGGATACTTGCTACTTCATGAATGACACACTTGATTAATGTTCATCTTTGGTCAAAAGTACCTTTAGTTTGGATTTAATCAGCCAATTGTGCCAGAATGATGTAGCTCTATTTCTGGCCTAGTTCTGTGCTAGAATGAGCACTGCATTAAGGCATAAATATCTTAGCAACTTTAACCACATGCTAGCTTTTCTAGAAAGCATACTGAAGAACTGTAATTGTAAACTATTCATAAATGTCTAGCTAATTGACCACTCTTTGGTAAAGATAAGAGCTTTGAAGCAAGCCTGGACTTTTCTGTGCAGCCGTTTAAATCCAAGCTGGGGCTGAATGGTCTTTAACCAAAAGCCAACTGAAGCTATAGATTAGAGCCAATCTAGTACAGATCCTTTATGGCTCTAGTACAGATCCTCCAAGTTCCATTTGGAACTTCCACATCTCTTAGGAAAAGCTGTAATAATTGACTTGGCAGATTATTAAGTGCAACTGTTGCCACTTGTAGGGCTTTTTCCTGCTCAAATTTTAGAGAGCGGCATTTCTTCGGGGATACCCAGCATATTCTTCTACCTTGAAACAAATTTTGTGCTTTCTTTGGGGTTGATGCTGTGCTGAGCAAGTGAGGACAGCCATTTGAAGCAGTCAAGTCATATAGTACCTGCGAGGCTGAAATCCCAATCTCCTTTCTTTGCAACATGTCAGTTCTCTTCCTGTTCAAATCAAAGGCAACACTATAATTTTAACAGGAACACATCTGTTTTTTTGAGAGCTGGTGCAAGTTTCCCTTCCAGGAAAACAGCAAATTCATATTAATATTTATATTATTCCTGAGGAGGACTGGGTATGAGGTAGTGAAGATGAACTAAAGACAGGCACTATTTGCTAATGCATGCAGAAGTTCTTTGGACAGTACCTGATCCTGAAGTCTGCCTTAATTTTGAAGGCTAGATGGAGTATCAGCACTTCCATAGTGGATCAGAGCTGTGAGTATTCTAGACCAGTATCTTGTGTCTGACAATATTCACTATATTGTGTTTTTATAGGCAGGTGAGGGACATTTTGCTATATAAATGTTAAAAAAAAAGTATCATTTTTCTGTGCTAAGAGTTCACCTCATGTTGGGGATCTTTAGTTCCTTAACCTCATGGACAACCAGAAGGTCTTGGCCTGTTAACGATGTGTTGTGTGATCTTGAGCAAACTACTTCACTTACTTGAACCTCTGCTTCCCGTCCCACTCTCTTGTCAGTTTTCCAGAGCACAGGCCTTCTGCTATGTGCTTGCTCAGTGTCTAGTACAACGGGGCCCTGATCTCTGGTGGGGCCTCTAAATACTACCACTGTATAAAATAAAAATAATCCTTTCTCACAAATAGGGACGTGAGCTGGGAATTCCAAAAGGGCGGAAGAACGAGTCAGTTTTCATGGGCTCCTTTAAAAGTCAAAGCTTTATGCTCAGAGGCTTAAGGCAATTTTCTGAGTCCGGTTCTGTTGCTGTTGGCTTCGGTGATGTAGGACAGCAGAACAGACTCCAGAAAGCTTCCATTATATCTGTCTACCCTTTTAGACGTCGCAAGGGAGATTTTTAGTGCAACAGATTGAACCTCAGATAAGGTTACATCCTGTAATTACCAGTGGGATTTATTTGTCCAGTTCTTTAAGCACTGAGTGGAAAAATGCACGTACATCCCTTAAGTAAAGAGTAGTGTGTGTGTTTTCCCTCTCCAAGCTAAGTAAAGAATAAGATGATGTGTAAGCATGGATGGGCAAAAAGATAAAGTTACTTATCAAACAAATATTCAGACTTTCCCTGTACCTAATATGAATATTTGGAGTAGACTTTTAAAACTGTTGGATTTCTTAAAAGTTTTTTAGCTGTAAATGTAAAATAAATTAAACTGATAGTTTTAATTAAATTTGAATTGGCTGTGGTATTATACCACTTTAAAAGCCACTGGAGACACTTGAGTTGCATTTAAAATCTGGTATTATAATTAGTGATATCTACGTTTATTATTGTGGTAACTGCACTTTAATGAATGTGTTCAGTACTAAACAAAGCTACAAAATCTAAACAGCTCTTAAGAGCACGTTGATTTCAGCTACGCTTTATTCCCTTGGTCACACACTTAGGTGAACTTGGATACTAACACTAAGCTTTAAAAGCTAATCAGGAGAAAGCGTAAAAGTTAAGGGACAAAAACTAAATACTTGTCCTTGAAGTTAAATAACTGTTTGCACACGGAGTCTTCTGATCTTATCTGCCACCCCCATGTCTAAGGTGCTGCCATGCTTTGCATGCTAACCAGTGTATCTTGCAGACTTTAATTTATTTTTCCACGTGGTGTCCCAGGAAGAGAGGAAAGCATAGTTATAGTTAAAATCAGGAGTTCTTATGTGCAGCACCATCTTTCCATGTGTTGAATTTTCAGGACATGATTATTTATCTGGGGAAGAGTGGGCTTCATCCTGTTTCTGTATCGTTGACTTCTCTGTATTTAGCTTCCTATTAAGTGAAGGAGATGTAAGCATAAGGGAGTGGCAAAAGGCCGTATTTTACCAAATTTAGCCAGGAAGGCTGGCTTTTCTGTGGGAATATGAAATTGACTGTTGTCCCCTAGTTGAGATAGAATTCCCATATTAATTCTATGGGCTACTTCACCGTTCCAGAGAAAGAACGCTGTCTCAAATGTGAAGTTGAAAAGCATTTAAGCTTTTCTTGTACTAAGCTACTGGAGAGAGGTTCTTGGCATAATTTGGTTCCTAGCTAAGCTTCATCAACATCCTTGAGCTGTTCTAAGAACTGCCTCGCTCCTCAGTTTTGTGCTGTCCTCTTCCAGGTGCGAAACAAGATCTGGTAGGGTCTCAGAAGCGCTCTCCCTGGAGATTTTCCCTGCAGTTGTAATCACCACTTCAGGATTCTCTTAGGCTGCTTTGACCGTACTGTGCACTGTAAAGGGGCTGAGATTGGGGGAGAGGATCTAACTGAAGGTTTTAGAGCAATTTCTGCAGAACCATATTGATTTCATCTCTATTAAATTCATTGAGTTTTCCCATAAGGGCTTTTTAATTTAACTGTTGCTAAAAAATGCTGCACAAATTACCTGGCAAGAATGCTGTGGAGTTATAAGCCCTTCAGGCAGTCGCTTAAAGGCAAAGCAGTAAAATTGGGTGAAGTATTCAGAGCCAGGAGTTTTTTATTCAATGAATTTACCACTTTGTCTGTTCACAGATTACTGACACACAGCCACTGACTTTTTATGAATTTGTTCATTATCCCAAATTATTCAATGCCTGGTTTATGCAATGCAGTTTTAGCTTCAGGGCTGCTGGCAGACTGATGCACAAGTATTGTTTGAATACCACTGTTTGTAATTCTTACAGAAAAGCCCTATAAAACTCAATAGAGGCCTGGTGTTTTATTTCTGGGCACATCTATAAAACTTAGCAGAAAATTATATCCTTACTATAAAATTCTACAGCTTGGTTTAAGGTAGTTATAATTTTCTACTGATTTCTGTATGTTTTTAGTAGCATTTATGTAAAAAAAAAAAAAGGTTTATTTCATCACTGTTCCTCTAAAGTTTTTGTAGTTTCTGAGAGCAGAGAGAGTTGATAACATGGATGTAAGTCTTTGGGAATTGACCTCTTCTATCCTTGAGTTTGTTTGGTTACGCTGCAATTACAATGATACCCATTATAAGACCATTTTTTGCTGTTGGAGTGTAAATGAGTATCGGACTCTGCTTGGGTCTTTCAACCATTAATCCTAAAATGAAAACGGAGTCATATAAGAGAGACTGCCTGATATGCAAGTACATCAGATTGCTTGGTCCTTTTGAGTGGCATTAAATGCCCTTGACTGTGATAGCTCCTTAAGGAATAAGGTTTCATGGGTGAGAATCAGGCTTTGCTCAAATTCCAAAATATGTCCGAACTTCAGAAGTGTTTTCTTGGGTCCAGACATGCACCTTTGAAGTGGTAGGACTCTGTTAGAGACTCTGACACCAGTGGTGTTCCACTGAGATAAATAGCTTTGGCTATTTGCTTAGATGAACTGAAGGTGTGAAATTCTCTTCTGATAGGTTGTGTTGGTTTTGATTTGTTGCATTTAAGTTGTGTTTAAACGTGTTCCCCACTGGCTTATTCTTACGTAACAAGGAAAGGTACAGGTCCTTGGAGAAGGAATTAATTGTTCAATATGTTTGGTAGACAAGACTGTTACAAAGTCTTTGATTTGCAAATGTGCATAAGGAACCAGTAATTTACCGGATGGATTGTGCAGTACCTCCTCTTCACGTAGTAATAATGTTACCAATCATTTCATTAACTCCTAGTGCTGTTATCAGCGTGGTTTAAGGAAACCTCCCTACAAGCACTGCCCACCTAACAAGCTGGGTGTCACACAGGGTTTCCAGCCACATCACTGTTGAAGTACTGTATGAGAAAGGTGGATTATAGGTTTTGCTATTCTTGCTTCTGAACTTGCCAGTGTTTCCTTTATCCTACCTGAAATACTAACTTCCAGTGACCTGTTGAATGGAAGTAAGTGTGGCAGGTGCACCTGCCCTGATAAAGACTGGGGCTTTTTGCCTGTTGAAACACAGCAGCCGCTGATTGTTTTTGTGCTTTTGCAGTCACTGTTGTCACTGACATGGTCGCTGGCAGATGGAGCCTTCAGACAGTAGGAACTGACATGACCACATATGACCACAGATCAGATTTGACTAGGGTACAGATGGAGTCCTGTGGGAGGGCAAATGGAGTTGATTCTCTTTGGAGCAGCGGGACTCTCCCCTTGGGTGAGGATGCTGCCCAAGGTAACTCATTGAAGTTGAAAGCCCTTGCCTTATTAGGTGAGTGACTGCGCATTTTGGGTCATCGTTCCAAAGCTTAGGATTTCTTAAGTTGGCTGCGTAGTATTAGGTTTTTTTGACATCTGAACCTCTAGTTTGCTTATGTCTGTTGGAGTGCTGAATGGTTTTGATTAGAATAAATCTCATTTTGAGTTTCTAATTTGACTTTGTACCTGCCTCGTCTATTTTGTGAGCCTCCGCGACAGTAGCATGTTAGTTTACCCGTTAACTCTGTTGTTCTAGAACAGAGATGTCTTTAGTCAGATATAAAAAGAATTAAAACATCGCCAGATGACATTTCTACAATGCGTTGGTGTTGCTGTAAGACATAATAAAATATTCAGCGCTTGAACAGATGGATATAGCCACAATCCTTCTGAAGACGTTATTTTAAGGATGTGGATTATACTGGATTAATAGGCCAGTAACTTGGCAGAACTCAGCTTTTTGGTGTTTCAACTTGTAGAGCTAGTTATAATTTGCAATGATTTAGCGGCAGGCTACACCATTTACAAAAGATGAAAATTAACTTCTAAAATATGGATTATTTTTTTCCTTTAATGAAAATTCTATTTCTAGATAATTCTAAGAACCTTAATTCTTTTAACTGCCAAACTGTTTCATCTGGGCTAAACTTTGACAGATACTTAGGATTATCAGGTTAACATGTAATGGATAAAAGATGGTGAGAGGCTATGGAAGAGAAAGCTGTTGTTAATGAACATCAGTTTTCAGTAGTGGGGGTTTTATTTTTGATCCATCAGAAGATTTAAAAATCTTGACACTTGTCAAGAAACTATTACTGGTCATGGTAAATGGTATGGTCTTTAAATGCAATATTTAGCAACACTGGAATTCTGCTCAAGTTAATGGTATCTTCTTGTTCAGCAAGAAGGAATGGAGGTTATACTGTGACCTCCAGAAACCCATACTACAGTAGGTCTTAATAATAGTGTGTATTTCTTGATTTTTAGATTTGGAAGCTGGCACATGTTGCCATGAGTTCTTCTCCAAAATAAACTTTACTTTAGCCTTAGAAAATTCATGTAAAGGACCCGACATGGTTACAGGAATCCTCCCTTCCATTTTAAAGAAACAAGGTGTATAAAGGCAAACTAGCATCTTTTATTAGGCTGTCGCATGAAATTGGAAGAAATACTGGCTCAGCACACCAGCATGAGTCTGTCGTGATAAAATTCTTTGGCAAAACCTTTTGAGAACTTTTTGCTAATTGGGATACTCTGTTGCTTACAATGGTTTCACTACTGTCCCACCTTGGCATGAGAGGTGAGAGCTGGCTTAAAGGAGGAGTGGTAGCTTTTGTAGAGTTCCTCGTAACTTACAGGAAAACAAGTTTAAATGGATCAATTTCTTATAACCCACTGCAGTTAAAGAGAATGTTAGAGAGATTTCATCAGCATTAGTTTGCTACATTATTAATAAAGTTCTCATTAATCTCAACAGTTACTATGCAATGCTATTTGAACAGTTATCTTTTATACCTAGCATGGGAATAACTGCAGCATCGCAAACCACAGTGTGTCTCTGTGCCCACATTCTTGAAAGCTGGTATAAATCTGGCATGTCCTCCTTGAATCCGTAATACAAGTGCTTAACTGCTGTAGTGTACAGACATTGGTTGTTTTTTGGTTCTCTGATTAATCTGTGTAACAAAAAGATGGTATGTTTTCCTGTCACATGGTTATGAGAACTTTCCTTAATTCAAATTTAATATTGAAATGTTTTCAGAGAGACCAGTTCTGGAAAAAAGTAGATATTGTTCATTTACATGGTTGTACATAAAATAGAGTTGTACTGTATAGTTAATGCTTCTCAAGTTTAATGTATACTACCTTGGGAAGACTCTTTAGAAACTTGGAGAAAACCTGTAAAAAGACTTAATCTCAAATATGGATCTCTTGAGATCAGAAGATGATAGTGTGTAGCCGAAATAAGGAATGATAAAATGTTGAGGTCATTCATGAAGAAACCATATTTTATCCTGTGAGTTTACAAGGGCTTTCCTGAATCTAACTTTTTTCTTTAGGTCTGAGTAAATAACCATATATATTTTTTTGGGGTGGGGTTTTTTGCTTGAAATGTTTAAGAGGACTGAGGTATTTTGCAGTTTGTAATTGCGTCTTTGCTATATTAAGGTAAATGTAGACCTACACTTGGCCTTGAGCCAGGCTGTGGTGAGATGTCTGGAAATAAACTTGTTAGAGAAACTTACATATTGCTGTCAGGGAGATGTTTTATCACTTGTTTTCCACAGCGTATTTTGAACTGCATCTCCACTACATAGCATTTCAGGTATCCTAACCTAAAGTACCATGGCTTGTTGAAATGTTTAAAAAAAGTATTCTGTGACCTATCATTGAAACAATCTGACATTATTCAGTGTACGTGTCCTTCACTGCTCACGGGTTACTTAAAGTGTCCATGATAATACATTAATCAAAGGCTTTTCATGTGTTTTCAGCAAAGAATTTGTACACCAATCTACACGACTGCTCCAGAACAGCAGTTAATGTTCTTATTGTGCTTTAAATGTCTGCGCTGATGAGTGTTCAGTATTGTTGTTTTTCAGAGATTATCTGAAGAGATGAACCCAGTGGAAAAAGTGCAAGTGCTTTGGTTTGCTATTCTTTTTTTCAAGTCCTTGGGAAAGATTGTTCACAGTGTCCTTGCATGCTCTGTAGCATCTTTACATGATCTTTTGATCATTTTTGTTAAATTAATATGCCTTTTATTATCACATTGAAGACTGTCTTTCAGCCCATAGAGCATGCAAATTTTATGGTAATGAGAAGCTCTTAGTGAGACTAGCATGCAGCATCTGGAAGCATTACTAAGAGAATTAAAATGGCTGAAGACACCTAGTCCCTCTTTGTCCCACCTCAATATGAGAGGATAAAAATTTAGCACTTGCAAAGCATTATGTCAGGCCTTGTAAAAGTATTCTTGTGAGTTGTGACTGGTATCGCAAAGCAGGAATGACAAACAGGGAACACCATCCTGTCAGCTCTGTCCGTAGTGAGGAACTTTCACAGGTGTATGGCATTAGTGTCAAGTCCATCACATTCTAGCAACACATCTGCAAGAGGGCAACAAAAAAATTGCCATTATTACCCTTTTTTCCTGTGCTTTCCACATGCAATCCAGCAAGCCTGCTTGGTTTAGAATATGTTAATCAGGAGTAGCTTTCACTTGAGAACTTGGCTTATGTAGTCTTGCATGAAAATACCACTGCTTCTATCTGTAGGCTCAGCAAGAGAGAAATGCAATCTCCATCACTGGATCTGGCAGAATACTTCTGGGGACCTCTGCCACAGGGAGGAAATAGTGCTCAACAGGATCTCATTTACATCAGTTGAGCCCACAGCACCTCATCCTTTACTGGGATACCTAATCTTATTGCCTGTATTTTTGTTCTTTTTAACACGTGCCCTCATGTGTTATCTAACCTAAACGTCATAGGTCTAATTCTCCTCTCTGAACTTCTGTGCACATTGCTGAATTGATTTCAGTGCATCCCTCCTGCTATGTGCTCGTATAAACAGAAAGATCAGGCCTTGTGTGCGTGTTCATTTGCTTCTTGATCTCATTTACACTGCTTGTATCTATTGCTGACTTTGGCCTCTTTTTCTGTGCCAACACAGTTTATGAAATGTAACTGAATTGTTGTATGTTACTGCTCTCCCTGGCTTCAGCTGATGGCAACTGGTTTTCAAAATAGTAACTGAGAAACAGTTCACCTCCCTCAGTCTGTCACCTGCCTTTCCTTGGAAATTGAATCCCCCTTCTCCCCGCACTCATCCGTTCTCAACCTGTGGAGGCCAATCCCAGCAAATCTTCACGCATCATCATGTATTCTCTAAAACCTGAATTAACTTTGCCCTCTGATATACCTTTCTAGTTTTACAAATGTTTTCTCTGAACTAAACGGGAATGATGTGTAATATTGTGAAATTAGACTTTCTTTCTCACAGAACTCCTAAATAACTTTAACTGATTTATCCTGCACCTTTATTTATACCTTTCAGTGTCTCTTGTCTTTGCCTTGTTGTTGTTTACCCAGATGGTTTTCTCTGGAAATAATCTGGGGCTGATTTCCAAGGATCTTGCGTTCATCGTTATGGAAATAATTTGTCAGAAGAGCTTTGTTCCTGTTTTGACACTGGAAGGATTAGTTAGCTAGACTTTTCTCAAGTGCTCAACACGTATCTGAGAATTCAGCTCTTTTATAACCAACATTTCTGTATCTGTCATGTGAAAAATCATGCTCCTGTTTCTAACGGACTAGAAGATGTGGACGAGGAAGTATCTGGCAACTAGTAAATGACTCATCTTATAGAAGGAACGTGTATCTGTCTGAGCTGACACCACCTCACTCAAAATATGCTTCTGGTGACGCTTCCTGAGGATATATGTGCTAAGCTTCTGGAAGTGCCTGTTCATAGTGTGTCTTTTGGAGCTATTTAGAGATAGGGTTTGAACTAAATTATGTTTTCATGAATTTTGTCCTTTGGCAGTTGCCCTTCCTTCAGATACCTTTATCATGGAAATGTTTGTGAAATTTGTGTCTCAGCAAAGTCCATGCAAATTTATTTAATCAATGAAGGGACTGTTGATAGAGGATTTTCAGTAGTTAGTTCAGTGAGGAAATGCCTGGTGTTTGTTTGTAGTCCAATTCTGTTTAAGATCAACATGTCAGACGCTGAAGATACCTAACCAAGGAAAGCCAAAGAGCTTAAAATCCGTTACCCTTATTGATGGTTTTCTTTCTGTGAACTTTTGCTATTCTTCCCTAACAAGGTCTTCTAAGGATCAGTAACATCCTTACAGGCATGAATTAGTATTAGAAAACTTTTCCTTAGGGACGAAAATACGTTGTTTATACTTAGGGTTTTTTTTCTGTTTAAAATCTTACAGTTCTTCAGAAATTGAAAACTATCCACTATGACAAAGTAGTCCTGAGCTATGAGAAACCTCATCCTCTTAAATGACCTCTTTGACATGGTTTCTGCTTGCTCTTTTTCTTAAATACACTTTTGAAGAGTCATCATGATGAAAGACTTACTGTTTATCAGCTGATTGTATTTTTCTGTATGTTTTGTGTAAAAGGATGGATCTCAGCCCTTTCTTCAGTGGGGCTTAAGAAACTGAGTTCATTCATCAAGGCAATTCAGAATCCTCTCACTGGATGTGTGAGTTCATGACAGTTAGGAAAACTACATCTTGGTGTCAATCAGTATGAAAGATGCTTCATTTTTCCATCTTTCAGCCTCTCAGGAAACATCCTGACCTCCTCAGACTGGAAAAAATGTTCCCTGGAATACTGGAGAGCTCTGAGGCATGTTTGAAACGAAGTCCCACTGGAGCAGAATCCACCTAACATGAAGACATTGTTGAGGTTTGTCTTCCTTTAAGGAAGATCCTTTGTCATTTGTGGCTTTTCAGGAGAGGAAAACTGCAGTTGCCGATTTTTCTATGGAATTTCCTGTTCTCTTCCTATTTTTTGAAATTGACTGTACTTTATATTTAGAGGAAAAGGTACAGTCCAAAAAAGATCAAACTGGGCCCAAATCCTCTGCTTTAGACTGTGATTAAAGACTTGCATTTCCCCAAACAGCCATGTCACAAGATGCCAAATGCAGAAGGCATTAATCATCTGCACCTTATCTCTATGAGAAGTCATCTTCAAAGCAGAAGGGAGGAGAGCTCTACCCTCTAGAGATAAATGGCATATCGTAAATAGTGTGAGGCACTCGGATACTGTGATTATAAGCTCTATAGAAATGCCTATAAATAATACCAGGAGATGCCCAGATACTACAGCTTACTTATGAAAATAAATAAACCACATAAAAATCTGACAAGATGCAAGCTTCTCTCCCATATGAGAACACTTCACTTTCCTTTTCACTTTCTATTCTGAGAGCAGGACGTGTCGTGCAGGGACTAGGTCCTCATCCTTAACTTGCAGTCACTTGAGAAACAATGAAGTAAATCACATGTAAGGTAGCAGGAAAGCAGCAAGGATGGAATATTCTTACAGGCATACTTAGCTATGTATCCTTTCCAAATTTTGAATGTAAAAGGAAAAAAATGTAGCTAGCAGAAACTTCTAGAAGCTGAAAGTTGAGAGTAGTTGAATGTGAGAATGCAGATTCTAGAATGACAGAATTGAGAGGCAGATTGTCTACTGACTTCAGTGGGAGCATTACATAAAGATTTCACAAAGGTGCTCATAGCAATAATGCATTAGCTTCTGGTGACCACCCCACTTAGCTGCTGGAGAGCTGTGCCATTCATTCAGCAGGATCGATATCTAAAGAAAAAAAATGCATTGATTGGAATTGCTCCTTTTTGTATGTGTTGGGTTGGTTGTTTGGTTTTTTTTTTTCCTAGACAATTTTTAGCTTTTCTAGTTCTGGTTAGTTTTACTTTCTCATCAAACATTTTGCTGTTAATACTACTTTTCTCTGATAGGCTGCAGGTAATTCTTGATATCATTTATGTGATGGGCAGGTTTAGAAACTCTGAAGTGTGCAGTGTATGCTGGTAAGATAACAGAGCATGCTAATTCGGTGATCAGCAATGTTAGTGAGCCTCACCAGTGGGAAAATTTGGTTGCAATGTAGGTATTTGAGAGCAAAAAATGTGTTGCAGTGCACTGAAGAGAATAATTTTTAAATTTGAAGTATTATTTGAACAGAGATTACTGTATTTGCCTAGCTCAGTGTGGTGTGTTTCTAGGGGAGCACATACAAATCACTGTCTCGAGTGTCTGTCTTTTGTACAAAGACAGAATGCTTTACAGTAAATTGCCATGGATTTTTTTTTTCAGGTCTTAGCAAGTGCTTTTATTTCTCTCTTCTGATAATTCACTGTTTCATTTAAAGAAAATATTAATGTTTAATTACAATTTAGGATAGGGGAGGAAAGTTCGCTTTCTTTTAGATCCTCAGTTTTATTTTCCATTGTTGCTCATAAATGAAGAACTAAAGAAATGGGTAGTGCACATACCCTGTTTTACTAGTGTTCTTGGTTCTGTACAGTGCTCTGGAGCATCTTAGGGAGTCGGATTCCTCTTACATAATGCTTCGGAGCATGCTGAGAACATATGCGTTCCGTATAGATATAGCAGTTTTATTTTAAAACTGCCAAGTTTTTCTTTTTGTTAGAAATAAACTAGGCACAACCTTAAAGTATATGTGGGATTTTGTTGGTTCTGTGGCATGCTCACTGCAGGCTTTCTCTTCAGGATGTAGTGCTTAACCTGTAGTCATCTTCTGCACGTGGCAAAAATGGGAGGAGTTGCACACACCAGCCAACGTAAAGAACCTGGTACCTTTACTATTTGGTTTACCAGTGTAGTCTTGACATCTTCTTCTCTTAGGTGAAAATTCAGGTGAGATGGAAAAATTTGAGCTTGCCAAGTAGTTAGAACAGGTTTATTTGTGTCATAATATTTTTTTCTAGAATGATAAAAAGTGTAAGATTTGGAAAAGGTGTTTGATTTAGATGCTCTTGAGATTTGTTAAAGCTGTAATCATGAGAAGTGAAGAAATGTGTGCCTACCCACGTTTGTTTTGCCAACTTTTTTTAAAAACAAGAATCTCAAAACTTGCTTTGACTTAAGCATCTGGGTGTTGGTGAGGTGCGAAGTTCACTGAATTGCTGCTGAAGATGATGTGAGTTGATGGGCATTGAAATCCAAAATATCCAAAACCAGCAGATCAATACTAAGATTTGAACGACAACCATCTTCCATGATTTTGGAATTCCATTTTAGTCCCATCGTTCTGATGATATAAAACTGTGATTCAATATGGGGAAAGTTTAGGTGCAAAGCAGCAGTTCGTAGCTTTTGCAAGAAGGGATTTCTTCTGGAAACGGTTATAAAAAATTGTAGGCAGATACACATCTGTAATTCTACAACTGTAAAGAGGAAAAGTACAGCTCCTGTACCTTAGAAGCATCTTTTTACTATTAGTAGTATTAACAGGAATTGACAATTCTAGTGTGAGCAGCACACTAGAAACTTCCCTGAATGCTAGGAGCATTGTAAGGTTACCCAATAAACAGAAAACCTTGCAGAAAGAGGAAAATTAACTGTGTGAGGGTGTTTAGGCTTGGGGCTCTTGTTATGCTACTGCAAACGTGAAATGCTTTGTAACATTTAAGCCAGGGCAGATTCTGTACACGCTGGCAGTGGTCTCGCACAGTCGCTTACTGTGACGAGAGGGTGAACTTTTGGATCTTGTCAACATCTGAGTAATCCAGCATCCAGTAACCTGTGGGCGAAGCACTTCTGCAAAAATCCTCCCTATCTTGATCTTTATAACTAGGTAGTAATTCACTAGGTAGAACAGAATAAGCTTCGAGTTCTACAGATCTGTTCCATCTTTCCAGAGCTGTTTGATTTGCTTTGTTGGTGACTGGCAATTCATGTGACACTGCTATTGAATGGAACTCTGACGCAAAATACAACTCCTTGATCCTGTATCTTGCTCCTTTTTCTGTAGAAGATGACTGGTGTTTATGGCAGTGCTCACACAAAAACTGTGGATCTTGTTATGCACTTAGTTTGGTAAAATGCACTCAAAGCTCATTCACAGTTTCAAGTGTCCAATATGTGTTTTTTGAGAAATAGAAATCAAAAGTGAGGAAACACTGGTTCACTGAAGTATTAAATATTCTATTCCTGTAAACTATGTCATAAATCAAGGAGACTTTCAAAACTATCATTTGATTTTATATGGATGGATTGATTGATTATACTTGTTTTAATTACATGTATAAATGTCAAGCAATTTCATTAGTTAGTAGTCTAGTGGGCATTTATTATGACCAAATACCTACTCGGAATAACTTACCGTTTCAGAGCAATAATTCTGTGTCTAGTGGGGACTGTCAGGGCCTTTGCCCACATACTGCCATGAAGGCTTGCTATCCATGTCATGGAAGTGTCAGTGGAGCCTTCGGTTCTCTGTAACGTGACAGTAAATGCTGTAGGGGGAACAAGGGCTTCCCAGCTCTTTAGAACTGCATGTTTGCAGCTGTGTGCAAAACCTAATAATTATGAACACAGTGTGAGATCTTTGCTGTTGTTTGCAAGTACGATTCCCACAGGTGATATTTGCATGCGGTACTGATAGATGTATACGTGTACCAAACAGGATAGCATTGTGATTCAGATTTGTGTAAATGTGGTCTCATCCTAGGAAGCTTGAAAATTAAGTCATTTGTATGTAAGGATTTGCTGTTCTGTGGAGGTGTCCGTTTCTTGATTTGTACTATTATGAAATGAGCCAACAAGTTCATATGTTTGTTTAATGACACAAAGAAACTTCCTGTGTAATATTCTTTTTTCCAAATTGTTTATTGTTAAGAGATGTTGATATTTGGACATTGATGTTTTTCTCCTCTAGTCCTCAATTAAGAATAATTCTTAAGTGAGGTTATCGCTGCTGTCTTTTTCTGAAGACCTGAAAACCCATATTCTTATGAATTGGTTCCCACTGTTGGTATCTATGAGAAAGTTGGAAGAAAAAGAAATATGAAAGTTCTTAATCTTTGGTTTAAGATATTTCACTAGCTGGGTCAGGCTGTCAGATTGCTTGATGGATCCAGAACAAAGAGCAATCCTGTGAAAACACGTGAAAGACAAAAAAAGATTAAAAGATTTTTTTTTTTTTGGGGGGTCTCTGCACATGGAATAATCATCAGTTCTGTTACCATAATGGCTCCTGGAATATGTCTGCAGATGCTAGTGAGAACATGGTCTCCCCTCTAATTAAATTCTCATCTTTGCCCAAATGGTTGAAAGGGCAACTGTCTTAAACCTTTGAACTTTGTTTGTAATACAAAGCTTCAATTAGATAAAAGACAATAATTAGCAAATCTTTTATCTTTGGGCGTAATTAAATCTTTAAGGAAGGACATCTTAATCAATTACTTGTAATGACAAGTTCATAAATAAATTAATTCTTCCAATGAGTGTCTGGCAGAAATCAATGAGTGTTAAAAGAGATTCAGGATGAGGGGACACCACTGTAGAAACACTGTAGCTCGATTACACTTGGTTTAAAGATTCTCATCTATAAAGTATTAGCTTGTTCATAAAATGATGTATTATTTAAAGAGAGATCATTCAAATATTAACCTCTAATATTGTAGATAATTTTTTGAAACTTCCATATTTACATATATATGTATTTCACCACGGTTTATGATTAGCTCTTTGTGTAGATTCTCTACCAAAATATATAGTGAGTTTGATGCTGTCCTTGTTGAGACCTGGGGTCTCATTGTATTCCTGAAACTAAAACTTGTCTAAGCAGACTTGATGCGTGCAGCCTCATTAACTTCATTGGTGATTCCTATCCAGGTAATAACTTCTATAATTAAGCTCAACGTGCTTAAATGTTCTTGCTCAAGAGTTTCCTACATTTCTGGTCATTTGACACTTTATAGTGTAGCAAAGTATATAACCATTAACTCAAGGGTTTTCTGTTGGTGTAGAAATGGTAGAATGAAGAAATAGAACAAGGTTGCGATAGGGTTTGGTCCTCTTTCTGAGGGCTCTTCAGACCAGGGTGTTACTTGTGAGGTGTTAAGCCCTGGAAGCTGCCTCATGCTGGAGGAAATGCAGTGATAACACACTTGTGACAGAGAAGTTAGTGGAAATTAGACCTTTTTAATATCACATACAACAGGGTTGTTCCCAAATGACATTAGTAAATAGACCATTTTGCCCCCTGTCTCCCACTTGTTCTGATGTTCTGGTTTTAGCTGCCTTAAAATGGCAGCAGCTTTGCCCTATTTCGCTTGTGTGATGCCCTTACTAAATCACTTTTCTTTCTTTCCTTGTTTAAGTATCACATCGGTGTTTGTGCATATGTTATTTTAGTGCAACACTGGATACCTCCCTCCCTCCTTCCTCTATCCTAGTACTTTAAAGTTGAGTTAAAAAATAAAAAAGTAGCAAGTCTTGCCAGTTGAACTCCCTTTTATGAAGTTTTTTCCTGGGTTCTGTAGCATTTAGGGTTAGAGTATCTCTGAAAATAACTTTCTCCATTCCAATTTTGAATGTGCATGTCTGAGGTGTGAGGGTTTTGCTTGCTTTTCTTGTCTTTCCCGCTTTCCTGCATTCCCTTTCCACAACAGGTAGCAAGAAGTTTGATACACCTAAGTGGAGAACAAGTGCTGTAGCACTTGGTAAAGGGTTATCGCTATTGGAGAAAGGGACTGCAAACTGACAGAACAGTTGCTAAATCACTATTGTTTAATTTATCTTGGTTTCTTAAGGAGACAAGAATTATGAAGCAGCGCTCTCTCCTATGTATTTCTCTCCTTCTCTGTATCACTTGGCCCCCGTCACTAACAAGTGCAAATGGTCTTAAGCATGCTGAATTTTTCCAGTAAGCCTGGACTTGCCAACAGGTTGGGAGCTGTAGTCCCCCTCATTTAGCTGGCAGACCTGCGGTAGCTGAAAGGCTGCTCTTGTGTTTGGTTTGCCTGGCAGCCAAGAGGAAGAGCTGTGTGGCCAATCTGCACGTATAGGTCTGGTCTAGTCACAGCCAGCGTTGTTCTTCTCCATCTGGAAGATCGAGCAAAACTAGACTAAACATGTGGAGATACTGTGGTGGAGACAAATCAGGAAAAAGGGTGTTGGAGTGGAGAAAGATCCAGGACATGCCAGAGCTTGAGGGTACAGAGATAGGGGAGGAAGGCAGTGTAAGTAGAAACTGAGGAGGCTGCATTTAAACCAGAGGAGATAAAGGCATGGAAAACTGGACTACGTTAGAGTGCTGCTTTGATCCCTTCTAATTTAAGGAATAAAAGACTTGTTAGTTTTATACTGCCCAACAGTATTAATTAAATAATTACTAGTGTATTAATAAGCTTCACTACAAATTTATTTTGGTTTTGAGTGGTGAAAATGTGCAGCTTCTAGAATGAGCTATTTTTCTGTTGTTGTGTGGGGCACTGAATATCAGATGAAGTTGAAATGTTAGCAGTTTCCGATCTGAAACTTGTTAAACAGCACAACAGATGGAAAGTTCTATTCAGGTTATGAGCGTCCAGATCTGTCACTGATTAAAAGAAGAGTAGCATATGCTGGTGACTGGTCTTGATAGATATCTCTTTAGAATAGTAAAACAGGTTTCCCATCCTTGTAATCCAGTAGCCCTGCTGCTGACAGGCAGTATCTGCTGCCCCTCACACATTGTAAAGATCAGTTGCTATCCATGTGAAACTACGTTATAGCTCAGAGCATCTTTGGACAGATTTGTTCACAACCTGCATGTCTGCTGCTCTTCAGAAGGGTGATAGGAATCTAAACCTCTTGCCTCTTCACATATATTCTCCCCTCAGAGCTGTCATCCACGTTGTCAAAACTTATCCTTAGCAAGTTTCACCTTTAAAGGTCCTCTTATCAACACCACGCCATTCCTGTCCATCCTCTTATGCCTTGTCAATGAGAGCCTTTGCGTATTTCATTTGAAGCAGCCTAGGAATCTTTTCCTAAATTCCTTCAAAGGAATTTAAATAGTCCTAATGACCATATTACCTTACAAGCTTTTAAACGTTTCACCAGCTGCTTGATTCAAGATTCAATGCAGTATAAATTGTAAGCCTTTCCACAGTAATCTCAGCATTTGTTTGGGAGTTAAATAGTAACAGACTTTTTCTTTCTCTCATGCAGTAGGCTCTTGCACCTGCTTAATTCCCTGCAGGGTTTGTTAGAAGCAAATGTTGCTTTCCTTTCAAGTGCTCTGGGTTTTGTTCCCTGAATGTGCTTTACATGAGGTCAGTTTGAGGAAGACTTAGACTGCTGGACCTCTGTACATCTTGCAAACACGTATCCTGTCCCAGTAGGAATCCTGGTTGGCGAAGGAGCTCCCAACTGCATAGGTAAACTCTGGCAGAGCAGTGGATTTGACACAAACAGATTAATTCAGTGTGGTGCCCTTAACAAGGCTTGATTCTACACTACCACTGTCCTGTTTTTCAGCATGTTGGTGCTTTAGGTCATTTGAGAAGAGAGGAAAAAGCAGAAAAAAAAGTACAAATGAAAGAAACAAGTTAGTCATGTATATGGGCTAAATATTAGAAGCAACGTGAGTGGTTAAGCCAATACAACAGACATAGGTATTTGTCGTTTAAAGCCAAAGACTGATTGCCTCCCACACATTTCAGAATGAATCTCAAATGTATTTTTATCAATTACAATGATTTCCGTCAAAGAATAATAGAGAGATTTGATGCCTAGGGTACTTAAATGTTCTGTGATGTCTATTGTAATAGCTATTTTAAGTGTAGGAAATACCCTAATAAGAAGCAGTTTGCTAGTGTGCTGATCTAGTTGATTCTTATCATAGCGTTCTGTGTAAAATAATAATTGGAAGATATGACAATAGAGATGTCTGATTAAACTGTTCAGCAGCTGATAAAACTTGGGCAGAGTCAGGTCACTTCAAGAAGAGCTTCTAAAAAAAAAAAATCTCGTTTTCTGAATCTTCTGTTAATGCTACCTTTTATTTAAAATATTTTGTGACCTTTACTAAATGTAATAGTTGATGAAATGAAATGCTCTGAATCTAAATTAAAGAAAAAACCCCACCCTAAACCCAAAAATGTTAAATATTCTTCAATGAAAGAACTACATGGTGAATCAGGACTGTACTTTTAAAGGGCTATTTAACCGACTGTAGATTTAAATTTTTTTTAAAGTAGGTATTGAAGTCATTAATGAAAAACTAAGCTTATAAGCAACTTCATTTTCCTACACCTCCTGGCTTCCCCTCTGTGACCTCTTCCCCCTGCTCTACCCCCACGACGAGAAACTGTTTGGTGGTGTGTTGTTCCCTCCCCAGTTTCTTGTTTCTGGCAAGGAAATTATAGTTGCAGTGGCTTGTTCATTCCCCCTTCTCATTCAGCATGTACTATTCCGTCCTCAATCGATAGTGCTTGACATCTTTTCTGCTGTG
The DNA here is from genome assembly GCA_013398225.1 of Steatornis caripensis. NCBI lineage: Eukaryota > Metazoa > Chordata > Aves > Caprimulgiformes > Steatornithidae > Steatornis > Steatornis caripensis. The sequence continues at coordinate 517,598 of VZSC01015632.1, forward strand.
TCTTCCTCATAATCTCTCCCCATCCCCAGCCTTCATTCCTCTATTCACGAGCTTGTTAGATTTGTCTGCTTGCTCATGTAACTTCATTTGGTGTCTGTTCCACGTACAATGTTACCTTTCTTCCTTGTACTTATACTTTCTTGAAGGATTTATTTTATTATACTTCTGTATAAGTGCCGGTTCAGCAGAATTCTTAAAAAGAGTCCAGTCTCATCCGGAATAAAGCTACTCCCTTTCAATTTTCTGGGATTCATGAGCACATGACTTACTCCAACAGGAATTGTATTTTACTTTTTAACTGCCTACCTTTTCTTTAGTAAGATTCCTCTTTGTCAGCCGTGTTATCTATCATATTTTTTCCCCTCAATTTTATTATCTGATAATTTATATTTGTATACATTGATATTGATGTTACTGTATGTTTTTTTAGAGTGCTCAGTCTCATCTTCCATTCTATTTTGATTCAGTTTTTCCTGAAGCAATTGCTGCATTTTCCTTGAGGAAGTCTACAATTCCAAGTCTTCTCACTTCGGCTTCTGAATCCCAAAGCTCCCATGATGGCAGTCCTTACCAGAATAGTCCCTAAAATTGCAAAAAAACTTTCGTTTTTCCCAGCAGGGCATTAACTAACTGTATTACCCTGCTGTAAAAACTCTGACCTCAGCATTTCCAAAACTCTGCAACATATGTGCCAGGTATACAGTATTTGGGGCAGATATTTAAATTTTCTATGCCAAAAGTAGTATTTCTGAACAATTTTTCATGGATTCCCGTTAAGATTTTTCCTCAGATTGTCAGCTGCTGGTTTTATGCTGAAATTTTGATGTTATGTGAAGGTTAGGTCCTGCTTGAAACTGCAGTTACAGTAAGCTTTGAAGGTGATGGAATCTGATCCAACCAAAAAAGCCTGTTTCCTCCTCAAAAAATATTATTCCATAAATTCTGTTCTCTTGGGTTTTCAAAAATTAGAAAAGACCTTTTCAGAATTTATTTGGTCTAAAGTGTGGCCATTGTAATAACAACTCTGGTAAATTTTTACTGTCTACATCCATCTGAATGAATTCTCTGAGAAGTCACTTTTCACTCGCTTTAATTCTCAGTCCTTACCTCAGCCTTGTAGTAGGTAAGTCTGAGGACTTACCTGAGTCTTTAATAGCTTCTAGATATTTTGGATTTGGAGATGTGTATGTGTGTTTTTAAATTATTTTTTAATTCTAGAACCAAGGATCTCCAGCTCTGCAGTCAGGCTGCTGGGATAGCTGAGCACTGAAAGTATTAATGTAAATGATACAGCTACTGCACCAGCGGCATCAGCTCTGATGAGTGTCAGGGAGTTAGTTGCCTGCGCTATCTTAGCTGAGGACTCATTTGTGCATGCAGGGCTCTGGGGCTTCTCAAGAATGTTTTGTGCTTTCGTTTTTCATTTATCTAGGCTGGGGAATCAGCACTGCTTGGAAAGGGTGGCATATTTAACATCGCACCCCCAATTACACTAGCGCCAATATAAGGGAGTCAGATTATATATATCCTCCTACTAACTACTGATGAACTGGCGCTAAATGTTTATTTTGGCTTAAAGGGACACTGTTGAGATGTAATCACAGGATGATTTTGTTTCAAATTTTCCATTCAGTGCATCGTTTTCTGGCTGACTTACTTGGCTGTGTATACAGATATATGTATATACATGGTTATCCAATGGTCTACATAAAAAATAACAGTATTGCCTTTACGCGTTATTAATATGCATTTACAAATGAGTATGTACCTTAAACAGTTCCTTGCAGATGTTACTAAAATGCTTTGAGTTAGGAAAAAATGGAAAGATAGGTAAAAACTGAACATTCTTCTAGTTATTTATGGGTTTTTGCTTGCTTTTTTTTAGGCTGCTTTCTGGCTTTAAGTGCACTCTCTGCTTTTGGCTCTTATACAGTTATGCAGTGTGGTGCTGTATGCTAGCATCTAAGAGGCATGAATACAGCAAAGTGGCTTCTATTTTAATGATTACAAAATCATGGTGTATTTTTCTAGTAGAGAAGAACTAGTCTTCAGTTGGATGTGTGCCTTTTGATGTTCTGTAATGGCGCTGTACATAACAACTCCACCTTCTGACCTTGTAAAGGAGTAAGTTGTTAGGGCTGGGTGTACCATTCTTACCTTTGGAAGACCTTTTCTATTAACATTAACAGCAAAGGAAAAAGAGAAGTTAACTTCTGTAATATTTAGAAGTCGCGTTTCTTGTTGTGAGTTTGTGCATTCGCCTTCAATCTGAGCATGGCAGTGACCTGGACTAGCCTGTCAATGCATTATCTACAATTTTGCATGATGATGTACAAATGAAGATTTGTAAATCACTTAAAAGGCTTTGACTTTAATTCTTCATTTAGGATCTAACTTTCTTAGCACCCATCCTCTTCAGTATTGACCACTAAAAAAACCCTTTGAGGCATCTACACGTCTGTCTTTCTGCAGAGCACAATCAAATTGATGCAGTCATATTTGAAGTCTCAGATGACTGGCATAGGAAGGATAGTCACTATACACAGTTCAAGATTATGTTTGTGTGATATTTACCACAGTGGGGGCCTCAGCTTAGTCAAGACTTGAGCCACCATGAGAATAAACTTCTTATCTCTATAGCAAGGTACAAACCTGCATAAGTAAACAGGGCCTTTAAAATTGGAACAGGTCGATAAGATGACAACAGTACCCTTGAGATTGGTAAGATGACTGCTTGAGAAACACCTGATTTCAAAACACCTTTTTTGATATTTTTTTTTTTCTTAAGTGTTGGTTATATCCTTGAGCATTTTGCAGTCTTTCTGTCTGGTTTCTGGTAGAAGAAAACCTGAGCATATGGGAGGAAAAGATTTGTGAAGAGCAGGAAGACTGCCTTGTCTTTTCTTTCACAAAGAATGTATCTGTCCCTGGTTTTAAGTCAACCAGCAATAGAGACGCTTTCCCAATTATACTCTTCGTGCAAGTGATGCTATGGCTACCACATGGATCTTCCGTAATTGTGAGGTGATGATTGTGTGATGCCAGCTGGGAGACAGAAATGAGGTTAAGCAATGCTGGATTGGAGGAGAGTGGTACACTGATGCAATCTGTTTATTACATTGTAGCTGGTGGAGCAAGGTAGCCTCCTTTCAGAGACCTGGCTTCACAGGCAAATGCTGCTATTGAGTTTCCAAGTAGTAAAGATACCAAGAATTAGGTTTGGAGCAGGTAGTTGTTGGTTTGCTTTTTAGTACAGCCCAGCTTCTCAGCTACAAGGAGCGATGTCCTGATGGACATGAAGGGAGCTCAAGTCATTGACACTTGCCAAGAGGCATTGCGAACACTTCCAGCTCAGTGCTTCTCTCAGCACCTGGGGAAAGGAATAAAAACAACTGAACTTCAGGACTGGGTTTATTTTTAGGTGTATTTCTAGCTTCTTTGGAATCCTGTGTATGGCCAAAAAAATATTTTTATGATATATTTTGAGTAAAATTTAATAGTTTGTTTTCCTGCAAAATATTAGTTATTTCTGTATTTAACACCATCTGAAAAAAAACTACAGGCACAGCTATAAGAATGTTGGAAAATATTTGCATGTCTAGCAAAGCTGATAGGAAAGGAGGAGATTTGCTGAACAGCTTTTGGGATTTGGCGCCTATTTTTCCTCTCTTAAGAGGGGAAAGATATGGACAGGAATAGATGCACACTTCTCTAAGAGAGACCACAACAGAACTTTGAGGTGCTCACCTCTGAAGGAGGTGCTAATTTAAAAACTTGTATTCATTAATGGCCTCTTGGTGTCTGATCCTAAAAGAGGTTGTGTATTAAGTATTTTCCTGCCACTTTAGGGGATGTACAGGTCAGCTGAGCCATCTTGGGTTTGAAGTAGACTTCACTGGTAAACTTCATGAAACTTGATGGCTCTAAACCAACAAATTAGCCAAAATAGAATTTAGAAACAATTACGAGTTGCTAGAATACACAGACTTTGAAGATCTATGAACATGAGCATCTCTGACTTTATGGGCTCAAGCCGGGAACAGATGTAATTACTGAAGGGGGTCCAACAATTCATTACTCTGGTATGAAATATGTGCACAAAGTTTAGGTTGGGGATCATTGATTGTAAAATTTACAGTTGACACCACTGTACGTCCAAGTCTAAATTTTGTAATTTGGCTCAAATATACCTCAACTCTAGCAATAGTACATAAATACTTAGGGAAGGGAGCTGGTGATATAGCTGTTGTACTGTAAGCTAAAATCCTGAGAATGGGACTGCTGCCATTGACTTCAGTGGAGCCAGAAAGTATTTCCTCAGCCTTTTACATGGTAATTAGGGTTGGCCATGAAGTCAGTCCTCCATCTGTATTAAACCTTGGGGCCTACACTAAAGCCAACAACATATATGTGACTCTTGTTACCCCAGAGTGCTTCTGAGATGTATCCCAGGTGCGCAGTGAGGGGATTAGCTGCCCAAAGAATTGGTCAGCAGGCAACTATTCTTTCAACTGTAGTATATATTTGCAGGCAGAAGGAGAGGAGGAAGGAAGGGGGTCAGGACCAAGTGTGTTTATGAATGGTTGAACTACAAGTGGGCCACAGCAGAGGCTGACCTATCTGGAAGTATTTCAGACCTTTTAGGGTTAGACTGGACTGCTACAGAGAGCTGTGTTTGGAGTTTATAATCGGCCTCATGAGAGCAATGATGCCTTTGATGTTGGCCCTTACTATCAGCAGTGTGTGCTGATAGTGCCTGGATAACTTGCCTAAATTCATGTAAGAAGCTGAAGGTGCTGTAAGAACAACTTAGATTGTCTGGGATTTTAGGTTAGCATTATAAACCCCAGACCTCACATTCTTGTACTTCGTTTCAGGCCATGTCTTTATCAGTGACTCCTGCAGCTGGCTGAAAGCAGGATTTGCACAAAGCTAAGCTACATTTTAATACATGTTGTCACTTTTTGAAACACTCAGAATTGTGACTTTCTCCGACAAAATAAATAGAGATGTAAAAATCATTGAAGGAAACAGTTAATAGATTTCAGGGCAGTTGGAGGGCTTTGGCTCCTACTGCAAAATATTAACAACTGTAATTTGACCTCTTAGCCAATTAATTTTGGCCAGTGTAAAATTCCATACACTAAATCTGTTTACGATAGTTCACTATTCTAGGCATCTGATACTGTGCCAAGACCTTAATATGTCTCTGAACAGAGGTCAAGTCATGGCCTTAAAATGAAGACTTGAAATATAAGCTGTGTGTGGGTGAGTAGCCTTATGTCCCTAAGGGACTTATGAGTTCCTTTTCCATTGCTGTATGATCTGAAACTCTGGTCACTGGTCTCTGTATTACCTTCTTGTATTTCTTAATCAAAATAAATCCATTTTGCAGTTCAGAAATGACCTCTATCGCAGTTTGTCTGGACGTTTATGTCTTTTTCACACATGGCTTTAGTTAAGCATGCTAGCAGTTATCTGTTTTCTATGTTGTACATGNCTGGTCACTGCTCTCTGTATTACCTTCTTGTATTTCTTAATCAAAATAAATCCATTTTGCAGTTCAGAAATGACCTCTCTCGCAGTTTGTCTGGACGTTTATGTCTTTTTCACACATGGCTTTAGTTAAGCATGCTAGCAGTTATCTGTTTTCTATGTTGTACATGTGTTCAAAAACTCATCCTTGACAAATCTAAGTTATATCCATCTTGTACTTTGGGGTGAAACAGTTGTATCCTGGTCATTCTGCCTGGGCTACCCAGTCATTTAACACTTCATTTTCCTGTCTTTGGCTTTTGGGCCTGTATTTTACTGTCTTAAAGTCTATGAACTCTGGTGAAGTAGACTAATTCTGAGTAAAAAAACCTGGGTTTTCTTCCCTTCCAGTTTGCAGAGTGAATAGTATTGGTTGCTGCTTGGAAACATATTAGGGATACCAAGTTGTGCTAGTTTCAAATGAGTGCTGGTTACTTCTGTGTATATACTGATTGGATTTAAAGCCTAATTTACTTCCTTTAGTTGATACCAGGCTGTACAAAACCAGTGTCTGTTTATTAATCAGACGAACCAGTACGCTTAAGTCCATGCTGTGTGAAACAGTGCAGTGCCATTATTACCAGTGCTGTGTAACTGTGCATCTTATGGTAAGAGGTTTAGGGTGGAGAAAGTAAAATTCTGTTAAAGTTGTCTGACTTTTAGGTACAGGGCTGGACCACTGCTTTGTTCTTGAGAACCAGTTGACGTGTCGTATATCATAAAGAAAGAGCAGTTTTCTGAGATTCTCTATACTTCTCATGGTGCTTTTTAAATTAAAATCTACTGCTGTCATGTTCTGAACACTATTTTGTGCAGAATTAAAATGTTGTGCGCGGTAAACTTATTAAGGTGTGCCAAGTAGCCTGAAAATAATGAATGAATGACAGGAGTATCTGCTGTTCCACAGGCCTGGATATATTAGCACATGTGTCTGAAACCTTGAGAAGCTTCCGTAAAAGGAAACAAAGCCTAACAAAACGATAGGAATTGGTGTCCAAAATGTTTGAATCTTTAGACAATGAAATAAGAATGTGTTTTGCTTCTTACTACTACTTCGGTTGTTTTCTAAAGCACGTCAGTATGTAGAAGTGCCGAAAACAAATGGTAATCCTGTTGGAGTCACTGATTGCAGAATGCAGATTAAGATTAACTCAAGTGTGGGAATGGCAGATGACTGATAATTGCCAAGGATTAGCCAAGCCCCAGTTAAATGGCAAAGTAGTACATCCATCAAGGACTGACCTATATCTGCCTGCACAGCACCTGATACAGCTATTGCTTTAACAGCAACTGCTACAGTTGTTTGTCTATTACGCTTTTATCTGTTGGCCGTAACAGAAGATATTACTGTTTGAAAGATGAACTTTGAAGGCTTATAATGAAGAATACCAGTAATAAAACATCCTAACCTAGTACTAGGAAGTTCAAGAACTTTGAGGCCAAATCCTTCGTTTGCTTAAACCTGATTTATATTGAATTCAGTGGTTTTCCAGCAGTCTAGTCCTTGACTGGAAGGACTTTTTTTTGGGGGCATAGAAGGGGTGGTAGTGAGGAGTATTGAGGGGAGTGAAAAGAATGAAATGTAAAAAGCAACAGAAGAAATTGCTTTAGTAATTTCCATTTTGAATTTGCTTAGCCATTAAAACAAATGGGATTGTCTTTGTCTGTGATATATAGTTCCCAGCTGATGTAAAGGGTATGAAAATAGTTAATGGCTTAAAGAAAAGAAACAATAGGGGTTTATATTATCTAAGGAGATTGTCTTTGTAAAGCTGTTCCTTGGGTACCGACAGGTGGTGTTGAATTTTGCATACCTTGTATACTTGAAAGAGTAAGATTATTTTAAAAGGAAATAAATTACAAAACCTCCTGTAGCCAAAGGTTGCTTCTTGAAGTGGAAAAAGTTTCAAGGCCCCGAATGGGGCTATGTAGTGTGAATGTGGCAACAGAACCGAAGGTGGACAAACTGGATGATATGTCCTGTGAGAAATTTACACTTCTATTAAATCTGTTTTGGGGATTACTTTCTAACCTGTCATGGTAGTGAGCACCAGTGAAGTTCAGACTGGAGCAGCAGAGCCTGCAATCTTGTATGTCTGGGAGGGCTTGGGGGGAGCGTTCCAGCTCAGCCCTGTCTGTTGAAGGGAAACCTCTGCCTTGCCGAAGCCTTTCTTCGCTCACGATGTCGAGCGACGAAAGAGTGACAAAACAGCTTGTCATGTCAGGCAGGTTTCTCACACCTTTGTAACTTGCTCCATTGTGGAATGAGTGTGACATGCAGGTTAAAAGTAGTGAATGAAACTGTACAAAGTGTGGGCTATCCCAGTATTTCAGGATAGGATTTAATAAAATCTTTTATATGATGGGATGGGGGAAGGAAGGAGGAGAAACAGTGTAGAGGATGCATGCTTCTCTGATTCAAATGGTTGAGGTTTCTTCAGTCCTAGGAAAAATCCCTGGATTTTTGTAAGGTGTTAGGCCAGAACGAAGTGTTCGTTTTTTCTTTTTTCAATGTAAAAGGTTTTTCAAACAGACCACCAGATGGTAGTGTTTCCTTTGTAATTAGAACTATAAATTCGTAAAGTGACTACTCTTGTTTGGCATAGGTAACTCAAGGACTGCTCAGTATATAGCAGAATTAGAGAAATGTAAGTAAGGTGCAATATTAGTTAACTAAGCAGAAAGGAAGGAGGGAAGCCTATCCATAATCTTCAGCCAAGTTAGACAATAAAGGACTCGGTGGAGCAGAGGCTCGTGCCTCTGCCAGTATTACAGATCAGCTGCTTGCCTGGAATTGCAGAAATATCACAGGTGATTAAAGCATTAAGCCACGAGACAACCTGAAAATGATCCTTGTTTTGCAATAGCAAAAGTTACTGTTCAACTGCAGTGCTTTTCAGAAACATCAGACATGGTTTTGTTGTTTAAATGGGAAGCACAGTATCAGTTATTGCACAAAGTTTTGTTAGCAAGTGGATAGAGCGCAGAGGTGATGGATTTAGGAGGTCAAAATTAGCTGGTGGTGTCTGGTCTTGGGCAAGTCTCTTCACTAGGGTGTTCCACAGGTTCCTTTTTTCAGGTGAAAATATCAGATTATTGATAACCATTATCATGTTCTTAGAGTGAACTGAAATATTATGTAAGAATACAATATATTATTTCAGCTGCCCATGGCTTTAATAGACTGTCTCAAATAATACATTTGGGCCAGTTTGCTTACATGTTTTGAAAGGCCTCATATTATTCAGCCAATTTCCAATTCGAAAAAGAAATTGTGCCACACAGGGTGACATTTCACAAGAGTGTGAGAAAGTGATTTTAAAGGCAGTCCTAATGTAGAGCTTCATACCAGGAGTTTTTGATCTGTTTCTGGACAGAAAGCAATGGAGAAATACTGCAGAAGGCTACAGTGAATACTTGTTTGTCTTTTAAATGAATTAGCCTAAATCTGTGTATGGTACCTTTGTTCTTGCTTTGTTGGAATACTCCCACAAATGATATCAGTCTTGGGAAGTTCACGGATGCAAGGGAATTTTAAGAGGAGATATCTGCCTATTAGTAGATGATATATCCAATTACTGTTCCTGAGGAGTTACAGTGGAAGTCTGAGCCTGTATATGATACAATCATCCACTCAGAACAAGGGAATCTGCTGTCACGCCAACCTGTCTCCAACATCTGGGTGTAAAAATTTCAGACAGGCATTTTAAAATGAACTGCTCAACCAGTGAGCTTCAAATTTAAAAAAAAAAAAAGTATTTGCAGAATTACATTTTGTGGGCAAGGGGAAGGACTTTATATACAGGAAAAAATGGCTTTCAGGTGATTTCCCCAAAATGAAGGAAAAACCGAAGGGGAAAAAAATCACCTCTTCCTTGGATAAATTGCTCATTGCCAGTTCAACTGTGCAACTAACAATTTTAGTGGAATTTTTAAAAAAATAATTCTTTTCATAGAAGAACATTGCTATGCAGCAAAGGTTGTCAGAGAGTCTTGGTCCTAATTCCCCCAGGGGAAAAACCCACAGCGTGTCCCTCTTTGTCTGTTGGGCTCCGAGTTCCTCCCTTGCCCTTCTGACCTGCACTTCCTCTGGCCAGAATCCCCCCACCCTCTATTAAACCAGCTGGCTTGTGTTGTCTTCTGTCTTGTCTCCTAAAAATCCTTTTTTTGCCTGAGGGACAGACGTATTTCCACTGGAAATGCTTTCTGCACCTGTGAGGATACAGACCGTGTAATTTCTGAGCTCTGGGTCTGCAACGTGTAGGTTTTCCTGTGCAGGGCTACATAGGTGAATGCAGAATAAAATCTGTATCACAACATCAAAGTAGTTTGCTTTAAATGTGATGTACTCTTGCAAAGTAGTGCCCCACAGCCTTGCAAGCGTACTGATAATTACAGAACACAAAACTTGCTGCTGAGTTTGCTTTAAAATCTGTGCTTGGGATGTTTAATATCACTTTAAATGAGCGTCTATGTTCTATATATGGAGATGTAAAAGGACATGTTTGGATACTTTACATGATCAACAGAAAAGTGTGCTCACAAGATTATGTGGCACTCTGAGATGTGTGTAAGTAGGCAAAGTCTAGACCTTGGGACTGAACCCTTGCAAAGTTTTTGAATCCTGGGAAGATTCAAACACAAAACAGCAGCAGCTGTCCAGCAAGGTGAGGTTAAGGAGTGAGCAGGTAAACTCAACAGTGAAAATGTGCAGAATAGCTGGAACTCACTGCGCTGCTTGTGGCTCATGTTTCCTGTATTCTGGGTGTGATTACAGCACTTTGTGCATCATTTTTAAAGCAGTGAAAAACAAGCTGATCTGTACGGGCAGAAAAGGCTTGCAGAACAGAGACCTGATCCTACTACCAAATGAGAAAAAAGAATATTATGAGCGTATCTGCTTTTAATAATGCTTTATTAGAAATTTATTTTAGTTGTGTTTAAGGAGTCTGTTTTCAAGCCGCAAATGGCTCCTGTAGAATTTTGCTGAGATAACTAAAGGCTATTTTTTATTGCAACATGCCTCATCTTCGATTAATCATTTTTATTCTCTCATGTTGTACGTTTCTCATTCCTCCTAAGATTTTGTCAGTATCTATCTTGTAGTGTTTAATCAATCATTTTTTGGTTGCATGTAATAGAGGATATTTCAACTCAGTATTCAAATGCTACATTACTGTTAAGGTACTACTTTTGACACTCTTGTTTTTACTCATTTTTAACTCTGATACCAAGATGTTAGCTAGGAAAATAGGAGACAATGTATCATCTCCAAATTTTTAACTTTATTTGCTATTTTAAATTTTATCTGATCAATATTTATCATAATTTTTTTCAGTTGAGCTTCCCATGTGTCTTAGAAGCAGGCAATGTTAGACGTATAGTGAAAGACAGAGATAAGCTCGATTAGATGAGCGGCAAGCTCTTGTTTTTATTCTCTCCAGTTTTAATACGCTCCGGTTTTACAGTGTGTGTGAAGCACTCCAATTTCTTAATTTAAAATGTTTTAAAAACATTTTACATGCTGCTGTTCAGGAGCTCCCAGTTCTGTGTAGGCCAAGCTGATACTTTGCTTTACAGTACAGGGTGTATCTTTTAAAACAAAGACACAGGGTAGGTTTTAAGAGAAGATCCATAAATAGGACGTGGTAAATAGTGAATACTGGACCTGTAGTCTGTGTTTCAATTAAACCCAAGTATCCAGCATCGTAGGAATGCTGTAGCTCCTTTTTTTTTTTTTCCCCTGGGCACTTAAGGCTCTCGATAAAAAGAGAGGTAGAGATTGCAGTTTGTTTTGGTTTTTTAGTGCTCAAATGNGTCTGTGTTTCGATTAAACCCAAGTATCCAGCATCGTAGGAATGCTGTAGCTCCTTTTTTTTTTTTTCCCCTGGGCACTTAAGGCTCTCGATAAAAAGAGAGGTAGAGATTGCAGTTTGTTTTGGTTTTTTAGTGCTCAAATGCTAAACCAGTTCTAAAGATTTCTCAGTATTTTGGGTTAGTAAGTTTTTTTTTTCCTGTGAACATGTTTTTGTCCTCTTCAGAATGTAATGGCCTTGATTTGATTATTCTCTCTTTTTGATACGATGCATATCTTTGACCTGTTACCCTGCCTCCCCCTCTCAAGCAACAGCTGTGCACACTGACCAACACCTCAACAAACTTTTTTCATGTGAATTCCAAGGAAGGGAATATTGTGATGTTGCCTCCAGCTGCCTTTTACTGTCTGAATTCCTTTTCTAAAGGTTATGCTTGTGTGGAGTTTGCATGTGGACCACGCTGTGGTATCCACAGAACTCTCAGGTGAACAAAAGAAAAAAGTTAAGCGTTGACATTTTGCTAGCATTACTTAAAACAACAGCGACCTTAGAATCAGGACACGATGAGCACTGTCACTGGCAAGGTTAAAATGATACTTGTAGATAATTTTAAATCCAGAATGCATTAGCAGTGATAAAACTTCCTATTCAATGCTATGAGATGGTTTAATAATAATGAGTCTGTGGAGAAGAAATAGTGTGCTCTAATAGTGGTAACAGCACTTAAATATACGTAGTTCTGGAAAGCCTTACTAAACATCTCTATAGGGTAGACCTTCATCCCCACTAAAATGTGAGGGCATATTGCAGAGGGAAGTTACCCTACCATCATCTCTGCTCTGTGCAGTCTTCTCATGGAGAAAAGCAAATGAGTTGCTGCCTCTTATCCTGGGGCTTTGTGTATAGTGAGGAACTTAGTTACTGTGCAACCCGATTAACCAGGGCTGCATTTGTGATTGGGCAGGTGAGGGTGGGTATGTGAAAGTAGCCTTTTTCTGCCACATAGTTCTATTTTTATTTTATTTTATTTCTATAATCTTTGGACATATAGTTATAACCTGATGGCAAGCAATTGCTGAGATTTCCAAAGGAAGGACAGAAAATGGAGGTTTAGCTGTCAGTATTGACAGAAGAAGTTTTGGTTTCCTTTTTTTCATAGGCTGAGTTCAAATAAGCAAATTATCGCCATTATCCCTCGTGACTCAAACAGATTGCCCAAGTCCTTTGCAGGAGAGAGCTGCAAGGAGGGACTCAAGGAGGAGCTGTGGTCAGGTCAACCGGCAGAATTAATTTACACCCATCTCTGTCACGAAAGTAAATGACATTTGAATTTGGTTCTGTCATAACCTCTTGAGATTGGTCAGAGTTAAAGCAACATGGGAGCTGGTTTCCAGTCTTTCTTGCTGCCTCCCAACCTGCTGCTGTCAAAATGATTCTCCTTTTTCTTATTTTTTTTCTTCAATACAAAATGTCCATCACAGGCCTAAATCTAAGAAATACTGATTTTGATCAGCTAACCCTCCTTTATTTTCAGATAAGTTCCAGTCGCTGTACACATTTGACTGGCGCTTTTCCCCAGCAACCTAATGCTCAGTTTGGAGTAATGGGAACACAAACCATTAATAAAAGATTAAAGAAAAAGCAAAACACCAGGATTTAAAATTCCAAACATATCTCTGTAGACTGTCTTTATAGAAAGCAGTTTCTTCGCCAGGCGTTGAAATGCAATTCTTCCTACACATTAAATAATAAAATCAGACGTGAACTTTCAGATTGCTGTGCTGAGCAAAATGGATGTAGTTGTTTTAAGTCCATAAAAATAAGGAAAATTGGATTGTAAGAACCAAGATCACACTTGAACACAGTTGGAAAACTACGGCATGTTACCAAAACCTCATTAAGCTGTCATAGGCTTTTTTGTGCATTTCCTTTCCCAGTCTTTTTGATTGCCAAGATATTTGTGTGTAAATACTCTTTTCTAACTCTACTCACCCTCCTCCTTCTATGATACTGTTTGTGACAACACGGCAGTTACTGTGGGGATTGTGGTGTGTGATGTCATATCGAGTGGTGTGACCTCGGTGAGCCAGGGAGTCTGGCGAAGGATGGAGATGGACAGAATGACTAAGGCAGCAAAAATGGAAAAATACGCAGGGAAAAAATGAGGGAATTTTAATAAGATAAAAATAAAACACTGGTGCACGGGGTTGGTTTTGTTCTTTAAAGTTCACCAGAGTGCACATCGTGGCTGTCCAAAGCTTCTCTCTTTTGGCCTGAAACTCACCGGTTCTGGTTTTGGAATATATGCTGGGTGATTATATAGCTAAGGAGAGACCTTTCCTCTACCAAGTCAAGCAATGTGAGGTAAGCTTAGAATGAAAATTGTAACTCTATCCCAGCTTCCAGAAAAGGGAGCATTAAATCAGGCAGTATAACCACTTAGCACTTCTCTAATGCTGAACACGTGGAAATGTTAGTGAATCTTCACAACACCCTCATATGAGAAGTAAGCAAGTGGTAGTGTCCTCACTTAAAAATTGGTGGATGTGTGATAATCTAAACGGTGACTGAACTCTCATGAAGTGACTCATCAAATCATTGGCAGTAATGGGATAAAGATCTAGAAATTCCCGTGTTTATAGTCACACGTCTGTTTCACTGGGTCAGGTGTGCCTTTCATTGAAAACAGTTTTCAAACTTGACCTGTTCAATTAAATGATAGTCTCACTCCTACCAATATTATGCTTTTTTAGAAACACAGCAAGCCTAGCATAGCATATTGATATTTGTTAAATATGCAGAAGATTATAGAACTAAATAGAACAGAATAAATAGAACTAAAGCAAATGCTTTTGCAACGGATGTGGGAGCTGAATGGGGCTGAAACGGGCTCACCCTTGTATATGTGCATGTCTGCAAATTGAGCATCATGTATTCAAAGTATCCTTCCCCACCCCCGGCAAGAACCTTGAGCCTCTCCCCTTTCTCATGTATGCTATGTGTGCGCTACCTCCTAATTTGTATCCTCTCAAGTGAGAGGAGAATCAGGACCCTCAAATTGTAAGTCTCACTCAAGTCACAGTTTTATGGTCAGGGATATAATGAAAATACTGACAAACCTGGATATTTAACTATAACAGCACAGTGTGTGACATGATAATAAAGATAGGCTTTACTCCCAAACTGTCTTGTGTAGACGTTAGGGGAATTAAACTGTTTAGTTTCCCTACCATAAATATACATACTTCGGCAAGGAAAAGGTGTTTGCCAGGTCTAAGTCAGTGCTCCAAAAAAGAATACAATAATGAAATAAATAATATAAATAGTGAAGGACCTAGCACCTCCCATGAAAGTTATCAACTTTAAAGACCAAACTGCTGAATTATATTTCTTATGCTCATGTATCAAACATAGTATATCTACACACTATTAATTTGATGTCAACAGTATTGATTCTCTATGCACGTAACTCCCATTGGGATCATTAGTAGGTCTGTTTGTGAGAGGACTACAGGCACTCGTGTCACTAAAATGTATGAAGTTCATATTTGTTGGGAATTATTTCATACGTGGAGCTTGAAAAGAAAGACTCTTCAGTGTTCAAAAAAATGTATCTCTAGTCTTATCAATGTAAAAAGCTGCCATTTATTTCAGTCTGGATCAGACAAATGGGGCTTTTATCCATTAATGGGTTTGAATTTAGGGGGAACATGGCTGGTTTTACTCCTAAACATCTGTTGTAAATACAACCCTTCTCTATTAGAGCTGAATTACTATTTTTGAGGTTTTGTTTCTCTCTTCCACGGTGCTAAAAGAATGGTTTCTCTATTTGAAGAGCTTTTAAAAAATATATTGTTTTGTTAAAGCTGCACTCCCCCATCCCTGACCTGAGACTGAGTCAACTGGAAGTTGAGTTTAATGACGGGGAGAGTGTCTTTATTTTTCGTCTACTATTTTTTGCCAAAATGTCCCTTGCGATCTACTCTACTTTCTCACTTTCTGCTCCTCCCAAGAGCAAAACAGAGGCTTATTTGCTATAGTGACATTTCTGAAAATCTGCATGGCAGCATCACTGCTGCCTATGGAATAGTCATCATGTTCAATTTTGTTGATCCTGTATTTGTTTGCTGGAAAGCAAATCCATCTATTTATCTTCAAAGTCTATTTTCCCAGGTTTCTGTTGCTTGCAGAGCTATACCCAGCTAGAGCAGAGTCCTTGACTACAAAAGCTTATGATATTAATGTTTTGCTCTGCTGTTCTAATGATCAGTGTGATGTTTTGAGTGTGTTCTGTCTTGTCAGCCCTGTTGTTTTTACAGTCTGAGTTGATTTGGATGTCAGCTGTGTTTCCAATAAACTTCTGAACCCAGAGTACTTTCTAGTGGGGAAGAAAAAAGATGCATTGTTTACCATGCTATGAAAATTAAAGACCAAGGATGTTCAAAAACAGGAGCCTACAGTTAGGTTCCTTAGCCTGTGTTTAGGTTTCTAAAGTAGTGGCCTGATTTTCAAAAGTGCTGAGCATCCAGGAGCTCCTGTTTGGGGTCAGTACTCTCTGCACAAGTTTTTTGATATTCCACATGAGGAGCGTTTAGTGTTTAATAGAAAATTTACATATTTGTAGGTATTCAGTGTTGCATGGGATTTTGATTGAGTGAAGTGATACAGCAGTAGTCTGAAATCACAACATGAATGCGATGTAGTGATTGCTCCCTACAGCTGGATCACAGTACAAACGTGATTCCCTTTGCTGGTCTCTACGTGCATGATGCTGGATGTCCATGGTTTCTGGGCACAAATGTGTGGGTTGAAGCCAGCTCAAGCTTATTGCTTTCTTCAGAGTTCACTGTGGTTGTTCAGTTTTATACCCTGAGCTGAGCCACATACACGCTTCCCCATGCTAGTCTGGTTGGTTCTCTGTCAATTATTTTAAGGAAGTTCATTTACCAGTTGACTCGCTCAACAGATGCATTCTTTGTCTAAAAACAAAGGTCACCCTATGATCCCACTTGTGTTAAGTTTGACTTCCTTTTAAGATAGCTGTGGTTACTTCCTACATTTCTTTCTGAGCTTCATGAGCACGTCATTCTTGCCTGTCTTCTCTGAGCCAACTTCCATGGTAGGGATTCATTGGTCAGCCAGAGTATCCCACTGGAACTTCTTCAATGTGAAGTGCACTGTGATAGCTCCTGCTGGTTCGTAGTGTGCAGTTGGTATTTCAAGGACTACTTGTAGCAAAACCTGTAAATGCTGGTTGCAGATGCAGTTTGGATTGTACTTCTGTTTTGTACATGCTTTTTATTTTTGGGGAGCCTGGAAGGTGAGGAATAAAACTTCTTGGTCTAAAACTGGGTTTCTATTCTGAACAGAACTCTTGCATGTTTTTTAGAATAAAATTTCCCTGCTGTCTTTTCAGGCAAGAACAAAATAAATATACTTAAAAAATAAGTTGGAATGAATTTTCTTCACTCTATCAAGCTTCATTTGTGGAGAGAATTTTGGCATATGAAATTCAGAGTAAAATTTCTCTGGCCATGTTTTCAAGCAGAAACAAAGCAAGTAGTCTTGACAAATAAGTACTGGGAGCAAATTATTTTGCTTTCAAGTCAACAGTGCAAAGGTGAAAGGAAAGAAGCTTATGATGCTTCTGGCTGAAGATTACATTTTCTTTGGTATATGGAAAATGAGGTACTGGCTAATTCAACTTCTAAGACAGAGATGATTCCAAATACTATATTCCAGTCCTTCAAAGCCTTGAAGGAGAACTGGGCAGGCATGAAAGAAAGCTCAAGTATGTCTTCCTGGTTCCCAGGCTGCAGCAGAATTTGAAATTTGTCAAGGGTTACTTGGCTGTCTTTAGCTTCTCAGGAGGAGCTGTGTGCAGAGGAGAAAGCACTCCTTTTTTGCATTCTCTTTTGAACGTCTTCTGGAGTTCTTGACTAAGTCAGTCCCTGTGTCTTTCGCTAACTGCCCCACTAAAATTCACCTTCTGAGGAGATGTATAGCAGAGAAACCATTGTTCTAGAGCTGCTGGACTGGAAATGTCATCTCTTGGATCTTCTGCTGCTCCTGCACTGCTCTGGCACTGGCCCTAAGGAGCACCAGAGGTTGCAGTGTAGCATGGGCAAATCTGCAGAGCCGTTCCCCATGATCTAGCTCCAATGATGTATTGGTGTGGCAATATTTTAGAAGAAAAGTGTAAAATGAAATTATGTAGAACATATTGAGCATCTTCTGGATGTTTGTGTCCTTTGTCTTTCTACTAGCAGCTGCAACCCGACTTGTGCTTTGCTATTTTTAGTGTAGAGGTCAGACTTAGAAATGTGTCCTCAAGTGCTCTTTGGCAAGCCACTGCAACTAGGTTTGCCAACAGTTAAGCTGGATTTCCTAGAAGTTAGTGAGAGTCTAAATGAGTCACCTAAAAGTTGGTACCTGAGATGGGAAAGGAACTCTGGAGCCCAGACTGCTCCATCTCTTTCCATAACCAGCAGGCAATGCTTCTATTGCTAATATAAGCAAGAGGTTCAGAAACAAACAGCAAATATCATGTTCTCAAGAGTTTCTTAAGAATATACCAATTTAATAGATTTTTTTCTTTGTTTAACTATAGCATATGTGTCTACCATTTTGAGCATTAATCTCGAGGTCAGAATATGCCTTTTGGGTATTTTCCTGTTAATGAAGTAACTTGCTGCAGAGATGCCATAATATCCTGGCAATCTACATGCTCTCTGGCCAGAGTACTTAAAGTTTTAGCTTCTTCTTGAATATGTTGGTTGGAAACATTCTGTTTTTAGAAGTTAGATATTTTTTATTGGATTTGATAGGAAATATAAATTGGATTTGGAAAAGGGCTAACCCTTCAAGCCCTCGATTCTCCCTATTAAGATTTGCCTTGCAACTTGGCCTCTTTTAAACTCCCATCTTGTGCATACTCTTTTCTAATCTGATACCTCAGCGTACATATCTAAACATGATCAGTGACAGTTTTAGCTGCGGGGTGAGACTTTCTGTGACAAGGGCAGTGAGCTCTGATTTGAGACCATTCATTGCAAGTGACTTCAGCTGTCTCTTCAAGTGACATCCAGCTACTTGAGGAATGAGGGATGACGAAAGTTCTTTGGACAGAAAACTTTCACTGACAAGAAGGTGACAGGTCCTTGCACAGCTGGTCTCTGATATGCCTTGGAAGAGGCCTACATAGTTACTAATTTAAGTTTAGCGGTGGCTGCAAGCATGGAGCAGACAAGTTCTGGTAGATCTGTAACTCATCTGCAGGAATGACAGGAGTTGGAGCTACGCTCACAGTGCTTGCGTTGTTGTATAACATTTCCAATAGCCCATGTTTATTTAAAGAGCTAAGTAAACTGAACTGCAGGCTATTCTGATTCTCATTAATGCTTCTTAACATGTAGCTCAACATGGTGTATTCTGTTAATTTGTTCATATATTTAAAGTGGATACTGACCTTTTTTTAATGGTCTGTCAAGTTACAGTAATGGTATCCTCACTCAGGGCTCTCTATTCTTTCCTTTTTTCTTTTTTTCTTCCTGTCCTAATTTTCCCCGATGTCTGCTATCAGTTTTCAGCTCTAGTGGTGCTATCAAGAATGAAAACTCTAATGTGTGGGAAGTGGGTGGCTGTTTTTGTAAAGGGACCTCTCGCCTTGCTCAGAACAAATGTATGCAACTCCTAAATCACTGTGCTGCGTGCCCAGCGTTGCTCCCGTTGACAGTAACACTGGAGGGAAATCAACATATCCTCCTAAACTAGAAGGAGGGTGATGCGGCAGCCTGAATACATGCAAGTGAACTCTTTCCCGAGCGTGAGGGGTAAGTGCTGGTCATTGCACAGGCAGCTGTGACACTTTTTGGTGTATTTGCTGTCATCTAGTTAGGAACATGGGCGTTTTGGTCCCAGCTCTGCCACCAGCCGCTCTTTGGCCACTGTTAAATTGTTATGGTATGGCACACAAGTAATTGCTGATTACTTACGTGTCTGTGTATATGCAATAAAGCTTTAAATGTTGGAAGCGTCCACTGTGGAGTATTCTCACTTGAGAAGGAAGTGTTTACCCTTTACATATCAGGTAGCTCTTGGAATAAACCGTGATGGAAACCTCAAAAATTTGAGGCCCTTGAGGCCCAGCCATAACCCAAAGAAATAAGGTTACTTATTGCTGACATTTGAGTAATGCTGTTGTGGCAGGTCTGATTTCAGAGGTTCCTCCCTTCTGACCATCACCTGTCCCTACTGTTCCCACTGCCTACTCTGCCTTTCCTGTTCAGCTTTTTGTGTGGTCAAGCTCTAAGTCTCCAACAAGGATTTTATTTTGTTCTTGAAGAGTATCATTACACATACCTGACTTGGAGCATGGCCGTGGAAATGGTCAGATTGGCACAACAGAGAGGGCGGTCGCTTCCAGCGTGTGGCGGTGGAGAGGGAATGGCAGCAGCGAGGTGAGTCTGCGAAATGCATCAGATGTGCTGCTGACAGAAGAGCGATGCTGAAGCGCTATCTGAATGGACTGTTAAAGGGAATATAGAAGAAGTGAGACTAATTGTTACGAAGGAAGTAACGGAAACCACAGCAACACAAATGCTGTGGGTGGTCCTGAGCTGAGCTCCAGGGGAAGCGTGGCCATTTACACCGCTCAAACTTGTCCTCTTCTGTGTGGGGGAGTACTTGTCACCCTATGAATACAGTTTCAGCTCTCCTGTAAGGTCTTTACTTTTTGTATCTGAAATATGGCCTGGTTTACATTTAAGATTACAGAATTGTAATCTGTTTCTCAGCGGTTGTGTTTTGCTCCACAGCTGGTGTAAGTCCGCAGAGCTCAACTGCCTGCACAGGAGTTGTACCGTTTGCAGCCACTGAGGCTTTGGCCCTCAGTAAATAAACACGAGTGTATTATTGCACAGATTTGACCTCGTTTGTTTTGTTTTCTCCATCTCCGTGACACATCATTGAGCAAATTGTCACTGAAGCAAGGGAGTAGGAGAGGAGATAATTAAATATTACATAAGGGTAATAAGGTGTGAGTAAAATTATTTCTATGGTTTAACATGTATGTCTCTCTTAGTAATTTCTTTGCTAGTTGGAAAATACAAGCTCTGTGCAATGCCAAATAAACAGTTTGCTGTAGATATTCAAAAGGACCAAGTGCACCTCTTACAGATACTTTGTTGACAGTTAAAAATGACATATCTATTATTCATGCTGAACAGTCTGACAGGAGGAATGTTGTCCTAACTTTTGCATGGTAAACGAGGATAGTGGAAAGCAGCGTAGTTTGTAAAGGCAATCGGGTTTGTTTAAAGGAATCCCATCTCTTCAGTAGCCTGATCTGTAGTGTGACTGAGTTGAAACTTGGTAGACTCAGTGCTACAGTGTCAAAACTTCGTTTGATTTCAGCAGGACTGTAATTTGGCTTTGTGTACCCGTATTTATGACTAAGGTCACAGGTACAGCAACCTGATGAAGACAAGGATTTTATTGTTTTTTCCAGAAGTCACTATCTGTGAAGGAATGAGTGATGCTTGGCTTTCTGACAACAAACCTTCGATTTTTAATGACTCATCTGCATGAGCTGATAAAACACTTAACGTTGTGAAGCCCTTTGCTAAAGGGTTGGCTTAGCAGAATGTCATGTGAGAGATGTGTAGGAACAAAAGAACAGCATTTGCAGGTGTCTGAGGCTCTTCTCTTACTGAAGCTAGTATGCTGGGGTTTTAATTTCATCAAAATTATGTGTATTCATAAAATAACAGTACATTATGAGATGTCTGCTTTACACTTGATGATTACACGTTGCGTACAGTTGAAATGTGATACAGGTTTTGTGCACCAGAGGAAACTTGTTTCCATTTAACGAAGGCTACCTGTAATGTGAAAGATGCAGCAGAGAGCACATCTTAACTTACATAGAAACAGAGGCAAAACCTTCGTGCGGCGCTTTGTAGCGAGGCACTGAGAATGTGCTGAAGGCACGGTGTGCTGTGCACCTCCCCAGCGAGGTGGGCAGCCTGCTTCAGGGACATCTGAGCTCACGGTGGCATGCGTGAGGACGTGCATGCAGATGGCCAGCACTCCCCTTGCCGTACTTCACATACCTCACATAAAACCAGGTGTGTTCTGCACCCACAGCATTCCTCAGTCTTTCCAGGGTGATAAAGGCAGGTACAGAGCAAAAGGGAAATACCCCTGTAAAATGCTAGTTTTATTTGTTATGCCCTTTCGCAACATGGACTCCCTGGGACTACAGGCAGGTTGGTTGTTGTGGTTGGTTACGGTATCATAGATCTGAATCCCTTAAGCGCCAAGGACAGACCTAAGGGGTGAGATCATGAACAAGGAAGCCAGTTGGTTATTTTGGGCCGTCTTGATGGTTTCGCATCGTATGGCTGTGAAGGTCAACCCAAGACCTATCTGTTGTCTTCTGGGTGAGGCAGAGATTGCTTCATGACTGCATGCACCAAGAAGGGAGAGAGGAGAAGCGGGGCTGTAGCATTGCCAAGGTCTGCGTTGCTCTGCAGAGCACCATGCCTCTGAAAGGTAGAACACATTGTGCAGGACAAGGGGGAGGGTGTAGCCGGCGTATTTAGCCCACCTGGCAGGACTCTTGGGAAGGGATTGCATCTTCTTCAGACCTGGTATTGCGTTCGCTGATGGCTAAAAGCCCTAAGTTGAGCCAACAATGTTTCATCACTGTGTGATTTTTGTGGTGTAGAAGTGCCTAAGGCATCGGATTTATCTGTGGCTGGTTTCTCAAGAAACTTAAGCATAGATTTATCTGTATAAGGAAATTTTATTCAGGACAGAGCTTGAAACAGAATGCAGAGATTATTCTGGAATAAGGCAGGTGAAGTTGTTGTTTAAAATGGCTCCGTATCTTGTGATAAGTAAGTCAAGAAGCTGGACAACTTATTGGATAAATTGTCCAGAAATGTCTAAATTATTTGTAGTGTCATCTTCACCTGAGCCTGAGGAATGTGAGGCTAAATTTCAGCTGACTGTATTGTATTCCTCTCTAGAGCCAGAAATAGGATCTTAGCTGTTATAAATTGATTAATGAATGTATTGTTATTTAGACCAGACCCTTAGGCTTGTAATGCTTAAATTTTAGCATAAATGACCAAACCGAGCCATTCTTTAAAGTCATAGCTTATAAAGCCATTTGTCTAGTTCAGAAGGAGAAAATATAATGACTTTCATTGTTTCGGGTCTTTTTATTGTCTGTGGTGCCTCCTGAAATGGCTGTGCCCAATTTAATTTTTTTTTTTTTTGCTCCCCTCCTGAACCTGTGTGGCATTGTATTAGCATGGCACATGAAGATCCTGAGGTGAAAATAAATCCACAAAGATAAATATCAAACTTTGAGATGCCGTTCATGTAACGGAATGTTTATCTGAACTTCACACATGGCATCCAGTTAGATAATTTGCCCACAAGGCAAGTTTCTTTCATTTTTCACAATGTTCTGCTACTTGAGATTATTTATTCACTGCAGCAGAGCTATGGACTAGCCTGATTTGTTAAGCAAGCACTGTGAGGATAGATACCGCAGTACTATCTTTCATGGAAAACTTTGGAGTGAGAAGCAATGAACTATCGCCCAGTGCATCATGTTCCAGGATGGGCTAGAAAAACTGGTAAGGGTGCAGCTGTGGAGGTAAGAGGAAAGTCTTCCCTTGTGGAAATGTCTTTTTCTCTGATCCCTTCTGGTTGCCCTGTAATAACCTTACACCAATATTCTGAAACTCCTGATGTATTTTTTTAAAAAAGAAAGAGAAAAAGATCAGGAAGAACTTGAATGTATCTGTAGTTAGCTTCCTTGGATATATGTTTAATTAGCAAAATAGAGAGACAAGGTATTTATTCCACAAATAAGCTCCAAAAACTTATTTCAGAGTTCTTAACTGAAATTTAATAATTAGTGTTATGTTAGACATTTCTTTACGCTTAGGAATTGTTCTTGCATGAATGTGTTTGACAAGGGAAGCAGAGCTCACGTGCTGCGTTAATTGCAATACATCTTGAAAGGCACTGTCACGGGAGTTGTGTTGCTTTCCACCTTTGTGTATATGAAGTTAAACTGCCCACTAAAAATTTAGCAAACTTAAACTGCGGCCAAAGAAAACATCTGCTTTGGACATGACTGGCTTTATTTTCTAGCAGGAAGGCTCCATATATCAGTGCCTTGCCTTGTCTAATTTCATTAATGTGATCTTGTGTCCATCCTGTGGCAGCTTAATAGCCATTATTTGTGGCCTCCATCAAATAAAGCATTGACCATAAATCCAACTTCACCTAAATGAAGATATAAATGTCAGTCTGCATTACTGTATAATATTTATTATTTTAATTAATTGAAACTGATTGTGACATTTATTAGATCACAAGTTCCTTGTTAATGGCAATGAATAGCAAAAAAAAGGGCTTATTTTAGAATGGAAAAAAAGCTGCTTATTTTATATATATTTTAGGAATTTTCCTAATGTTATTGTCTGAGGTTGTCAGGGCTAGGGATCTGTGTGTGGAACACAAAGCTTGTGCTTCTTTTTGGGACATAAACCAGCTAGTGATGCCAAACATGAGCACTCAAGAAATATCAAGGAACAAATATATTGGGAAGGTGAATGCACTACTTGTTAGTCACTTCATAATACAAGTATTTACATTTAACTGAGCCAATTTCTTTCTTCTGCTCTAAATAGCAGGAATTATCCAATCTAAAGTCAGATACTCTAGGTTTATGCTGTTAGTACTTAAAATTTCTTCGATGTGAGGATAATACAGTGTGTAGCTTAAATGATTTAATTTCCAAAGTATTATGAAAATTACAGAACATCTCTAATTTTAAAATACTGAAATCCACGCCTGTGTGATTTAGCCCCAAAGACAGGATTCCATTACAAATTGGAGACTGTTCTTATGTGTTCTGCTTTAGTTCTTTTATTCATTGTGCTTTTAATGTACAAAAAGAGTAGTACATGTTACTTGTGTTGGGTATAGGAAAGGATAAGGGATAAAATCCCATGGTCTCTGCTGGAAAATTTCCTAATCTGGCAAATCTCAAATGTCAGTAAGAAGTGTAAGAATGAAGGTTTGATATCTGGTATGTTTCTTCACTTGCAGGGAGTCAGATTTTATCAAAACTGAATTTACAGCAGCCTATTTAGAGTAAGAACAGCCTTTGTATGTCAGAGAGAGGTCATCAGCTTCTTACACAAACAGACTGTATCCAAAAAAGCATCTGGATGATGGAGATGTTAAATTTTATTTAGGAAACAAAAGAACTGAGTTATAGTTTATAATTTTGTAGCAGAAAATACTGATCCAGGTGCTTTTTGCTAGTGAACTCAGTGACAGAACTCCAATTAACTCCTCTGGAAGTGTGGAAACTTAGGAAATCGGGATTAAAAGGAGATTCCGTCTTTCTTTATATAAACTTAATTTGTATCTCTCTTTCACAATGATTCCTTGAAAACAAATGGAAACATTCACACCGACTTAAAACGAAATTGATGCAGATCTTCAAACATCTGAGGCTGTTCTCAGAGTACTTTCAGAATGCTTTCTGCTCGTCTCTAGTATCTTTGACAATGAGCCTGAAAGGTTTTTAAGCAGGAAAATACTCAATCATGTGTATTTCAGATCACTTTTAACTAAAAATGTTTATAGTGTATTTGTAACAAAGCTGGTCATGAGGTTCCTGTGTGTATCAAATCCTATTGCTCAGCTGTAATTTAACTCCATTAAAGAGAAGAAAATACTGCTCCAGAGTTTAGGCTTTTGGTCAGTATTAACCACATATTCATAGCACTCGTTAAGTACTAGGTATTATCTTTCCAAGCTAAGTGCCCAGCCTTATGTGGCATGACATAGAAGAAAAAGATTTAGCAAAACCAAAACTGAGAAGCTGATACAGAAGAGGGGCTGGAACCAGTAAAAGAGATTTTTCAGGTGCTGCTCTCCTGTGTTTATTTCAAGGCTCATTTTCTGCAATGAAATTACCAATGAAATGTTTTCTTTTACCAAAATCTAAAGACGAATGAAGTGAAGCCAATACTACTTCTGGAATCCCACTTTTAAATTAGCAGTTTTATTTCAGTATTGGTTTTTTGGGCAAATACTTAAAACATTTTTTCCATGATTTTGTGTGCAGTTATGTATCTACATATCTGTGTTACCCTTCTGTATTCCTCCTGAGTTTACTGTAGTGTATTTTTTCTATTTGTTTATAAAAACATTATGTGCTTGTATAGATTTATAGTATTTTCCTTAAGCCTTTCTGGTAGTTAAAATGGATAGATCGTGGACTTGCGTTCATTTCCTCTGCACAAAACACTTCCTGTGTTGCACTGAGGATGTGAGAACATTCTTCTTTCTTTTCACTCTTGCAATGAAATGAAAATTCTCAGTGTTGAGGTAACCACTGACAGTGTGCTCCACTTACTGCTTCCTTTTAAACCTGGTCTTGCATTCCGTCTAGCTCAGAAGCCTGTGAGAGATCTGTACATACGTACGCTGTGATAGAAATAATTTTGTCTCCAAATGCTGGTCCCGATGACTTTCATGTTCAGCATCTGCTGTGATGCCTCATGTGAATATTGCAGCGCTATACCAAAGTCCTTTGCTCCAAACTCTTGCTGGCTGTCAGATGAAGGTCCCGTTTAATGTACTAGAATATCAGTACTTTGTAACGTGGTTGGTTGGCCTTGTTCAAACCCTGTAACACAGGCAAAGCAAATTCACTTCCAGAGTCATCGTTTTGATTTTCAGTCATATTTGCTAGACAAGATCTTTCTTTTGTCAGCATGTACAAAATGGAATTCTTAAATGTCCTCCGAAGCTGTCTTTGATTACATTTATGTTCATTCTTGTATGTCAAGACTGATGTGATTTCTTGAAACTATCCTAGCCCTCTTGAGTTTCAAGTCCATTTCAGTGTCAGATGAGGTTGTGTAACTGATACTAAAAAGATTTTGATGGATTCTGTAAATACTTGGCCTTTTATCCCAGAACTTGAGAGGACTCCATTCCATCCCTAAGTCTTACTCTGTCTTCAGTCATTCTGATTTCTTGATTCCTTGTTCTAACATGATTTTAATTTCCTTCTGTGTTTGTTCTTCCCATGGGAAATTAATCTGAGTCCTGACATGTGTTCTCTATCTTCTTTGTTGAATCTGTGAGGCAAAGAATTGATGTTGTTCTTAGTAGTGGCTATACCTCTTGCCAATAAACTGGACTTTTTACTGCTTTAAGGCATTGTTTTCTGTTGCTCTTGCTTGTGTACCTAAAAATAAACAAACCTTGCCACTCTCCAAAAAAAGTGAATTTTTTGTTTGTGTTTTTTGGTTTTCTTCTTCTTGTGCTCTTCAGTCTTCTGTGAATGTTCCACTTCTCTGCTGTGGCCTGATCCATCCAACTCCTTCCAAAAGCTGGCTGACCCTCTCATTCCACGTGCATATCTCCTTTCCTGTGTAAAGGAGTTTGGCCTTCTAGGCTCATTTTCTGAAGTGTCACTGATTTGTTCTGTTACTTTGGGCAAGTCACTTAATCTCACTGTGATGCAGTTTATCCACGATAAAATAAGTCTAATAATCCTTGCCTGCTTTGCTGAGCCCTGAATCTTGTTTGCCTTATTTACGTGTGCAGTCCTAAGGGTATTATAGAGCTTCAATTATTAATGTTTGGAAAGTGCTTTGAGATCTTTGGATGGAAATCCCTGTATAATCATATTTAGCACTTAGCATTTCACAGCACAGTGCAGACGCTACGTAATCCTCGGAATAGTCCTGTGAGACAGAATTACCTGTCAATACAATTATTATCCTCACTTTACTGGATAGTGAGGCAGAAGGATTAGGACCTAATCCTGCTTCTCTACAAATAAATGGGAGTTCTTCTCTTGACTTCAGCAGGATCTGGAAGAAGTCTTCTATGACACTTCAAGTTTGGAGCTCCATCTGGGATGCCAGCCCACACTCAACCTCATGGACCCTCTTCCTCTTGATAGTACAGAGTCTGATGTTTCCTGATCATGTTATCTAGACTTTCTTACATGATTCATTTTTAATCTTCCTCTTTATTATTGTTTTGATTACCTTCTATATTATTTTATCTTTTTTTTAGTCTCTTTCCAAGTCCCAGCGCATTTACTTTCTCTTGCTGCATGTAACGCTGGGAGATATATCGTCTTATTAATTTTTCCACATCACCTTTGCAATTCTCGTCCTTCGCCGATTTATTCAGTCCAGTTTTCCCTCTTTTTAACAACTTTATTTTTCTCCTGGACATGTTATTGCAAACTTAACTGCTGTCCACTGGAACACTACTTCTATGTAGTCGACCTTATCAAATTCAACTGAAGAGACATTTTAGTCCAGTTTTCTTGTTGTGAATATTGTACATAGTACTCTATCATGGTTATAATAATTTTGTGATTATGCTTACCTGCCCTTTATTTCTCCCAGTTATTTTAATTTGTTCTAATATTAGACAAAGTAGACCTGCCTTACACCGTGGACCCTCAAGATCTCCAGTCTTTCACTTGAAATGCTAAACAAAGCAGTGCTATAAAAAGACTGCAAGAACAAGTCTTTAAATTCTGAATAAAATATATTTTAAGAAATCCCTTATGTGAAGGAGAGTTTCGATGACATTCCTCATTGTTCACAGGAATGAGTTGAACTCTAAAACTTGTTTGTCAGAGAAGAAAAATCAGTCTTGCTGAGTTGTTGCATAATGCAAACATCTAAGAGAAGAAATTCCTCCTTAATACAAGATACTGACCACAGTATTGCAGGATTAGGAAAATGAGCAGAATCTATCTTAAAATAATGAAACAATAATTTATCTTCTGTCACACTTATGATGCTTCTTTGCATGTTGGCTTGCTTTGCTCAAGGGACCAGTTTGGAGCACACTGCTGTTCGATGTGAAGACAGACATTACCATCCATACTGATCCATTTCTGAAGACACTCCCTCAATTTTGGGTAAAGAGACTCTCAATGACCGTGATACTGGTGTCTGTGGAAGAGCATTCAAGGCTGGGCCTCGGCCACAGCTGCTCTTGGTCACTTGCCTTTCTTCAGCTGAGGAGCGTTGGAAGACCTTCTTCCATACTGCCTCTGTACGGTGCTGGAAAAGTCGTTTGAACAGAAGCCAGGTTATACGCGTTGCCATGGGCTCTCAGGGGCCGATAATACCTCTGGCAAAAGCAGTGTTAGGCTAATTAAAAGCTAGCAGCAGTAGCACCATATTTCTAGCGATTTCTTTGCTAGAAAAAGTTACTGTTGAGTATTAAAGGTAAAATCAATTCAGTAAAGGTAAACAGAGTTTTGTAGTAATGTGACCATGACCTAAAAACCAACAATCTGACATTAATTTTTAAGGATCATATGCTGTCATTGTAGAGCAAGTAACATGACTGGAAGTAGGCCTATGCGTTTTGAGAGTGCATTTACGGTTGAACATGCTATTACAAATGTAAGGAGCCTCCCTCTCTCTCCCTCTAATTTTTTTCACCAGCTTGACAGTTTTTCAAACATATTCACTGTCAGCCCTAACAACCTGTCAACAACTGCCATTATGTGAAAAATGCAAAGGCTTGCTTGAGCACTGTGAAAACTGACAGACATGCCACAAGGATAAGTTCCTCAGAAACAGAGGGCTAAAACTTTTGAAAGGTGCTCCAGCCCCTTCCAAGGCAAAATGAACAGTCAGATATCAGGGGGAAAAAACATACACTTGTCACATCTGATATCTATTTCTTTTTCCCCTCAAATTGAGGTGTATGTGAAAGAATAAAACATAGATTAGGACAAACTGTGTGACTTTGCTAGAGTTGGTGCAATTTTCCTCACTGTCAAGCATACAGGCAAGACAGGCCAAATTTCTCCACTGTGTAAACCCACCGTCTGTGGGGCTAGAACAAATCCCAGGGAACACAGATAAAATTCACCCTTGTAGAAAATCTTCTATAAATGAAATATTCTTTTTTCTGTGTGGCTTACTGTAATTGAGATTTTTTTTTTAATGTTCACTAGAATATCATGCTCAGAAGTGATCCTGCGATGTGCTGAGTACCTTATAGGGCTCATTGTCTGGTTCTGTATGCGAGTGTTAACAGCTGCAATTCTGCTGACACCCGTGAATTTACTAGCTTCTGAAACTGGTGTAATGGAGAGCATCTATATTTCCCATTAAAATAAAATGGTTCGATTAGGTTTGAGGGGGAAGAATAAATGAGGATGATCCTTAGTTGTATAAGACAGTGTTAGAGTAAGTCCATCCTGTACACTTACGTGTTGTGTGTGAGTAACAACATGTAGCCCCTGACATCTTTGGGAATTCTGCTCTCTGAACATCTTAGGGAAAGCTGGTATCTGAACTCTTTAGTAAAGCCAGTTAATGGCACCCGGAGATGGTTAGGATAGCCAAGCAGCCAGGAAAATTCTCAAACTGTGAATTTCCTGGCTCTCTGTTACTGTTTCATTGTAGTTGTTGTTCCTAAGTCACGAGCAGCGAACAGGCATTGAAGATGCTGATTCTCAGCGCGTGCACCTCTCCTCTGATGGGTGTAACTGATGGGCTCTCACGTCATATCGCTATTACATCTCCTTCACATTTGAAGCCCCATGTGACTTTAGTAGAAGGGCTGTGAACTGAACTTAATTAGAAAATTCATGTACAGTTAGCTTTGAAATGTGCCCCATGGTGCTGAGCTGCTGGAAGAGTTTTAATCCTAAACAGTCTCTGTTTTTGTCATTTACCATCAGTCCCATGGGAACATATTTATACCTTGATTTATGCATTGATTCTAATGGGTTTCTTGAAGATCAACCTGTGTGCACTAAGAAGAAATTTGAATATTATTCTTGTTTTAATTAAAAAAAAAACAAACGTAAAAACCCCAGTGACATTGAAATTTCTTTTGTGGAATGTATATGAAATAGGGCATGTATGACTAAAGAAAATCAATAGGCATGAGTCTTCAATGTTGTATATGAAATTGTAGCTACTTACAGTCTTACAGAACAGTAAGTGGAAACACTTTTTTGCTTTACCATGTAAAATAACGAATTAAAGAAATTTTTACTGAGTAGTTTATAAGCTATGAGTTTCATGTATTCAAAGTCTAGCTGGAAAGTGACGGCTCAGAGTCTCAGAAGATGCTCAGCAGCTCGCCGATTTACCCAGCAGAAACTATTGGTGATAGTGAAGCATGTTCTTGTGGTTCAGTGTTCAGTTTCCAGCTCTTCCATAGCCATTGTCTGTGACCAAGGGCAATTAATTCAACCCTTTGGTCCGTGTTTCTCAGATGTTGGATAACATCGTGATATTCTGTCCTGGTTTGAGCTAGGATAGGACCGATTTTCTTCTAGTAACTTTGCTTTTTAGTTAAGTCTCTTCTGAGAAGCTGCACTCTCTGAAATTAACTGCATGTTGTTCCAGACAGTAGCTGCTTCTAGCAGTGATAAGGCTTGGTGTTTATAGTTAGTGCTGGAACATCAGAAGCAATGGTATGCAGAAAGGCCCTTGCTTATAGTTATCCCTATGGAGACCAAGGTCGATGCTTGCTTCTGCTAACTTTCTTGTGCGCCGGAACTGAAAGAGCAGAGAAGTCGTCACCCCTGCGACCCTGCGGTGGGGAGGAGCGGGTCGGACAGGTGACCCAAAACTGACCAAAGGGAGTATTCCATCCCATACGCGTCATACTCGGTATAAAGCAGAGGGATCACGAGGGTCTCGCTCTCTTCTTCTATGGCCGGCATCCGAGGAGGACTCTGTCTGATTCTTCTGCCTTCGATCCCGATCCGTGCATTCCTGAATCCAGCTCCTGCCTGCTGCTGCTGAGTACAGTCCGGGACTTTCCCAGGGCGTGCCCCGCAGCGTCCGGGTGACATATTCGTCATCAGTGGGGGGGAGCTCGATATCGGTTTTGTACATATTTGTATATTTGTATATATTTCATTATTATTATTATTCATTATTATTGTAGTTAGATTAAAGCTGTTTTAACTTTTTCTAACCCATAAGTCTCTTTCCCTTTTCTCTCTTCCCCCCACTTTGGGGAGGGAGGGGGTTAACAAAGAGCGTCTGTCGTTCGCTTAACAGCCAGCCCAGCTTTAAACTGTGGCATATTCCTTTGCCACTTGGGAGCAGTGAGAGTAATGTTGAAGTTGAAGGTGCTGAGATCATCCGCTGAGGAAGCGATGGAAATGCCTTGGTAATTAAATAGGACTGTTGCTTTGTTTGGATACCTATCAGAAAGGGAGGACTACGACAAAAAAACGCAACAAACCCACAAACAAGGGCAACAGCAAGAATCTCTGGCAGAAATTCCTTCATTATAATTCCCTGGTAGCATATGGCTGAGGGGTGTTTTGGGGCTTGGGCACAGCTTCTGTGTTTCTTCATACGTGACTTTCAGCTCACAATGGTGCGTTTGTAAGGCTCCTTTCTCTGGTGGAGATTAGTAACTTGGGAGGCTGTGCACAGGGTGCGTGTAGAGTTGAGCATGAGCTCATGTTGGTGTAGGCTATGTTGCTTACAAGACCAATAGTGTTCCATTGGAAATATTTCATTTTCTTTAAATATTCTGTAAGAGACACTTAGAAAAATCCTTCTAAAATATTCTTCCTAGTAATTATCCAATAGCAACTGATTCTGCCTATTATTAAACTGAGTAAGAAGAGAAGACTCTCCTGTATTTTTTTTTAAAGAGCTTTTCGCTAGAAGATACTCAGTTCCCCATTACCCTTAAGCTCAGAGTTATGCCATATAGTGTATTGTGGTCCTCTAAAACAGTGTTCCCTGTAGGGGAAGACACGGTAAGTGGCATAAAATAATACAACTCTGAAAGACAAAGAGACTTTACACTTCTGTTTTAATGTCTTCTATTATTTTTTTTGTTCCCCATGTTCTTTTTAATTTGCAATTGTAAAAATAAGAGTAATATTCATTGGACTAGATGATCTCTAGAGGTCCCTTCCAACCCCTACCATTCTATGATTCTATGAATATTCATAGTGTACCCTTTTCAGATAGATTTTCTTTGAGTTAAAAAATATTTCAAGCATTTAACAACACTTACAATAAATGATAATGCTTTTTTTTTATAACCCATCATATTTGTTTTCTGTATAGACACTCTCCCACTAGTTCTTGCCCCCCCTTTTTTTTTGTTGGCTGTTGCTTGGTTTTATACTTCTGAGCTACGCAAGGAAAGCGTATCCTTTGGTTTAATGTTTATCTGATGGTCTCATCTTGGGTCACAGATGAGCTTAAATCAAAGCTGCAGTGATATTTATCTAATTGAGTCTAAGTTGTGGCAGCCTGTTGCAAGATTGTGGTGAGATCTGAAAAAACACTCAAGACAGTCATCTGATCCTCCAAGGGGTTACCTTTTGTCTTTTCCCTTGATTTCATTGTTGTTCTTAAGATGGAGATTGTTCAGGTAATACAGTTAGCTCAAATAGGATCTGTTTTTTATTAAACGGGAGACTGCCTGTGTATTTTGAGTGTCTTTCAGTACATGTGGGAATATGTAAGGTTATAAATCAGAGAGAAAACACCGTAGCACTTCAGTAAAACATCCTGCTCTAGAGTGTCTGGGACAGAGAACATGAGCGTTTCACTACTTTCATGGAACATAATAAGTCACTTGGAAGACAAAGCGCTTGTAATTTCTTGTTCTAATGTCTAACATTCTTGGGGCAGGGTTCCCATCCAGGGCTACTACCTAAAGGCAAAGGACCTGACACTTCAGAGATTAATCTCCCTTCTCTGGGAAGGACTCAGGTTGAAATTCAAGTATTGTCCTGTATCAGTAACGTTCTTGGTCTTGCTGGTCAGCATCATGGAAAGTGATTGTAAATATGTAAAAAAAGCTTCCGTGACCATTGTGTGATCAATTCAAAGTACTTTCCTCCTAACCTGTGCTTCTTTCTGACCAATTTCTGTGGTCTTGTATTCACGTTGACTTGCTTGATCCACAAAAAAAATCCCATGAAACTTGTAGAAATCTTGTAAATTAACTACGGAGTTCCAAGACCTGGCTAGGACCAGAAAAGGACTAACAGGCGTTTCCAACAAGGACATTCATTTGCTGAGGACAGGTTTCTGTTGTCCATCTTCAAACATCTGTGAAGAAATACCGATTCCAAGGATTCTAGAGGCATTTAATGGTTTCAGGAAGGAAGGCTCATGGTTTTTTAATCCACCACCATTCCAGTTCATCTTTTTCAAACCCCGCTGTGACTCTGGAGTTCAGGCACCAAGCGTTACTTGTCTGCCTCAGCCAGTCACTTTTGACATCAAGTGTACTTGATCTGGGGCTGGTAGTTTACTTCAAACATTGTTCATGTGAATGGGTCTGGCAGCTGGGAGACTGCAAAAAAAAGTGCCTGAACAGTGATTCTTGTTTTCTGTCTTCAAAACAGATCTATTGTACTGTTTCTGCTGGCTGTTTTGAAGAGTCTT
Source organism: Steatornis caripensis (assembly GCA_013398225.1). Taxonomy (NCBI): domain Eukaryota; kingdom Metazoa; phylum Chordata; class Aves; order Caprimulgiformes; family Steatornithidae; genus Steatornis; species Steatornis caripensis. The sequence goes on from VZSC01015632.1 coordinate 551,442, forward strand.
GACTTTGAAGCTGGAGAGAAATCATTATCTAAGTCGCATTCATTTAAAGTTGAGGCCAGTGGTCTCATAAGTGATCACTCACATTAGCCTTATGAACCTTCTCCATGGAAGGGTGAGAAGAATATTGCCTTGTTGTAAGGTAATTTAAATAATAATAAAAAAATCTATGCCCTGTGAATGCACACAGTATATTACATGTATTTATACATTATGCATCCCAACTCCTATGATTTGATTATGGATCACAACTATTTCTTTCTCTCTTGACCTCCTTTAGCTTGTGACATGCTCTGCTATCATTCTCCTAATGTTTTCACTATTGAATATACTATAATTTTCCTTTTCTCATTGTCAGATATTTGGTCATTTTTTGTCCTGTCTTAGAGCTTAAACTCAGAAATTGAACTGTCTTGATTTTTTTTTTTTAAGAAATGACAACTCGTGTTTATTTGTTTTTTAAATTTATGTGGCAAATCTTTCTCTAACACTCAGATCTCACCTAAAACTTTTTCCTAAGGGTCTAAAAATGCCTTTCAAAAAAGGTAAATCTGGTTGTCTCTATTTAACCCAGGGAAAACTGTGACACTGAGATGAGTGCTTTGCTTAGAGAGAGAGAAAGCAGATCAGTGGACGCAGAGGCACAGAATGGCCAAGTGTAATATTATTCAGCCACGTATCAGGACCATTACAGGGGGAAGTTTCTGTGCTAAAATCACATTGAGACTTGGACTGTAAACTGGTCATTACAGCTTGATAATTCTTCCCTCCTGGGATTTAAGTGGAGCAATTCAGTACCAGAGGTCAAAGCGACACTGGATTTGGGTGGACAGTCAGGGCAGAGGGTAAGACCAGAGCAGCAGTGGAATGGCACGAAGAGGAAGGGATGCAGTCATGTTAATTCAGCTTCACACAAGCAGCACAGGGAGATTTATAAGAGTGTTTTTGAAAGGGAAAAGTGAGTATGATAGATGGGGTAAGTCAATGACAATTCGTGAAATTACACGTTTGTGTCATAGTCTGTCAGTAATTCCCTTTTGCTATATTTGGATGATTTTCCAGTAGCAGTAAGGGGGATTGAATGGTGACCAATCCACCTTCCTGAATTACTAATTTAGGAAAGTAACAAAAGAATTGAGCTGCGGTGTGCATCCCAGATAAAGGTCAGAAATTAGTGCTCTGTTCTCCCTTCGTTTAGCTAAGGGTACCTCAGCTTTTTAGAAACAGTTAGCTAAAAACTTTCTAATATGTAAGAAGCCCTGATAAAATTTTGAAAATATGAGAAAGCAGAAGGACAATCTAGCAAATCAAATGAGTGCTTGGAGGCACTTGTAGTTTTGGTAACACTGCAGCTCTAACAGCAGCCGGCAGTGCCTGGAGCCTCATCGCTTTGGGTGCCATCTGTAGCAAGATGCAGACAAAGCATTGCAAGGATGAACAGAAGAACAGAGACTGGTGTGAGTTTCCTAAGACCACACTGCAGATCAGAACACAGAAGGGTCCTAGTCCCAGCACCTCTTCTCATGGCCGTGCCTTTCCTCCGTGGTGACGGCTCACACCCTGCCGTGTGTGTCAAGGTAAAGCCTCTGACGCTTGGCGGTGGCTCTCATTCAGGTCTAAGGAGTATGATTCAGCTGGTCTTGATTGAGGACTGCATGTGGAGTAGTGCGAGTGCTATACTGCTCTGTCAGTCTGTTAAACATAAGCAGTTTTCAGGTAAAATCAATGGAGATACTGATTCTGGTCAAATAATAGATGCCACCCTGTTCAGTTTTGTTGATTGCCTATCATACATCTCATCTGGGAGAAAAACTGCATGGGAGTCTGGCTTTGATTTATTTATTTTTATGAGTTATTAGAACGTTTGGAAGTTTAGTTCCTTTTTTTAACAAACAAAAGACCAAAGAACATATTGTAATGCAACGCCTGAGGAGTTTTATATTCTGTATCAGGCAGATACAAACCATTGAGTTCAAAAGCAAGAAGCCCTGGAGAAACTCAGCTAATGAAGACTTTCTGCAGGAGAAGTAGGAGGTTTTGATGAAAGAGGAGGATGACTTTTTGGTTCAGAAAAACTTTGCAGGGTATTGGTGAAAGATGTCAGACAAGTTAAGGCAAACGTGATGTGCAACCCACTTCTTGGTGCTGCTGCTGCATCTGGAGAAGACTGCTGACCTTGTGGAGCCAATTGCCTTGGTTTCAGTATCTCCCACTGATGAGTCTCCAAAGAAATAGTCAGGGATTTATGCTGTTGTATGAACGGTTTTTGACTCCCTATGTGAGTCCATTAAATTATGGACTTTTGCCCAGTTTGAACTGTCCACAGTAATGGAAGCACTAATGTTAGATGAATGGTATCTTTGAACTAATGTGATTCTTAACTAGCAGGCTATAGGCTGTTAGTGTGAAAATGCAGGAAACCTAAATACATGGCCATGGCATGAAAAAGCGAGGCAGTATGTACTTAGAGGGGGAACTTGTAGTGTGCTGGAAGACAAATAACTACAGGCTACTCTTGTACAAGTAAACAAATAATATGAATAGCCACATCCTAATTTGTTTGATTAACGGATGCACAACTGTCAGAGTGTAATGTAGGTTGAGGTGAGCTTTGTGTGGCTCATACTGTGGTACGGTGCCAAGAAATGGAATTTCAGAATCTCCTACCCTGAGATCAAGCAGGAGACAGAGTCTGACTGAGCCCAGGAGATCTCAGTACTCAAAGATGCTTATTTATATGCCATACAAAATACGACTTTTTTCAGGCTTTGAGGGACTCTGCTGGCTCAGCCCATATGGCGAATGGCAGCCTTTCTTTTATGAACAACAACAACAAAAAAGTATTCCAATGCTCAGAAGCATATTGGGCAGCAAGGCCGTAGGAGGAAGCCCAATATGCTGTTAAACAGCTGTCTGGAGTCCTGTTTACAGGAGACTGATGAGATTAAGAGCGGTTTTGCATTTTCCTCTAGACATGTGCCGTTTCAGTGTTTCCACAGACAGCTTGAAATCTGCTGTGTGGTTTGACAGGCCCCCCCCCCCCCCCCCCCC
>VZSC01015632.1:564350-607472 GCA_013398225.1 Steatornis caripensis
TTTTTTTTTTTTTTTGATCCTATAGAGATGAATGCTCTAATTAGTGAATAAGAGCCGTTGGACAGTCATTGATGTCTCTAGCAATTTTGCCATTAATTGCATGAAGTGCAGAATTCATCCTAATCTGCTCAGACCATCTATGCGTATCACTAAGGAGGTCGTTCTGTGGGTTTGCCTGTATGAAGAAGTTAGTGTGGTAATTTCAAGTGTGAAGACAGAATATATCACACTAATGTCCTGTATGGGCATGTGTGGTGTCCTTTAAAGCAAGAGTTAGGCTACGGCTTATTTTCATGCAAAAATAATAAACATGAAAATACAAATGGGTATTTAATGTTCCCCTTCTATCTGTATTAACTACAAAAGTGAATGGCAACTGCAACATTTGAGAAGACTTGCTCCTCTCTGGTGCCAGCAAGCAATTTTGTACAAAACTATCCTTTGCATATATTTTTGAGGAACCAGAGCATAGTAAACTGAAAAGCATATTAATTGTCTTGCAGAAACAAGTTTTATGGACCTTGTAAAATGGTGTGATCAACTGAACTCAAATACTAAACACTGTAGAACTGCAAGAAAAAGCAACTATGTTTTGGTGTCGTCGTTCACCTCCTCCTCTACCCCCAGGTTTTGCTAGTTGCAAATTTATTTGGAGGGATTATAGTTCATGACTTCTCGTTTTTTGGAATGAATTTTTGGCTTTGTTGCTAGTATTTTGTGAGATTTTTCTCAGCAACTTTGAGTGGAGAAGGTGAGTTTACTTACGTCTGCTCTACCCTGTGATTTGTGAGGAAGGCTTGGTAAGATCAGCTTATAACACCCAAGCAAATAGAAGCTTTCCATGCATGATCTTTAAGGGAATACACTTGGCACCTACTCACTCGGTGCTGTCATGGTAAGACTTGTCAGGAAAAAATACACCCTCCGGTGCAGTTTCAGGTGACCATTTCTGGGATGTTTAGCTAATGTTCTAGTCACTTCTTTCTGTCTCTTCCTTGAGCTCTAAATTTATTTGCTTAGGCGTTTAAGTCCTGTTTTATGGCCGGAGCTTGTTTTTCCTCAAATAACCCCAATTTGCCTTAAACAGTAGATCTGATATCTTCTCTGCTGATGAAAAAGATGGGAGGCTGTTAGCACTGGTACTATTTATATTGTGCTAATGGGTTTTAACCCCCTCATGGAGCAGTGCTGATGGTTTAAAATAATGACTAGGCAATAAATTTTTACCAGGACAGGTGTACAAATTGTACCGAAAAGAGAGCGCTGCTCAGGGTCGGACTATGAAAAGAGTGACGTCCCAGATTATAGTGCAGGGCGAAACTGTTTCATGTGCTGGTAAGACCTGATGACACATGGTTTTAGCTTTAGCCGCCAACACTTACTTTTTATCATTAGCAAGATCCACATACATCTAATACTCAGACCTGTCTGAGTCAAGGTCGTCTCAACTTCTGTTTTCAGAATTATTCATTTGCAGAGGGAAGGAGTGTCCCTACCAGCCATTGACTTCAGTGGGAACCAGAGCTGCACCCAGAAAAATCCCGGTCTTGCACTGGTTCGTGTAGGACTGATGGTAGAGGACAGCACAGCCGATTTGTGCTGCTTGATCATGATGCCCTACTGTTACGCTGAGTATTGAGTTATTGGATAGCAATGTTTGTTTTCAGCAACGGAAACATTTTCCATAAATATTTTTTCACTAGAAAATTATAAAACAAACCCAGATGTTTTATTTTGCATTGTTTCTGTTTTCAGGTCCACACTTTAGTTTTACTACAAAAAGTCAGGTTTTGTTTTTACAATTTAAAAAATGTCCACACGTAACCAGTTCTGATCTTCACACTGCGACGTCTGCTTTCCAACAAATCACACTAAGATATTTTTCAATAAATGAATAAAGCATATAGAGCAGAAGGTGGAGACGAGATGAGTTTAAATCAAATGTAAAGAAGTCATATTAAAATTGTAATTTAAAGTATGAGCAAAAAAGGTAGGTCCTTTTGACCTAAATGGTTCATCACCTGTTTAAATCAGTAACCAAACTTCAGTGAAATTTCTGTACCTGGATAATAGTATGCGAGTATTTACTAAGTTCATGCTGCATAAACATGGATGAATCCAGCAGCATTTGTTTGTTCAGCAAATACATATTCCGAGTTCTGTAGCCAAGTGGGGGAGCTATTACAACCTTGCTAACGATAGCTTTCAATATGGTAAAGTCAAAACATCATTTGATTTTACTGAAGATAGCAGTGTCATTGTAAAGGTTGTATGTTTGAACAGTAGTCTTAAATATCTGTATTGCATTCACTTTGTTTACCTCGGGACGCTAGGCTTGTGAGATAATATATGCAATACTTCAGAATGTAATAAAACGCTCATCAACTGTCAAACGTAGAATTCACCTACCCCATGTTCTAGTGTGGATTTGTGCCATCTGATTTAGAGAAGCAATTAAAAATTGTCGAGCCAGCAGTCAAATAGTTTTATTCTGTACTTAGTTATCATAGTGTCAGAGATAGTCCACCATTGGAAAAGATGTCAGTCTGGCAAAATACGTGGTTTACCTCTTGGAAGCCGTAGTGCTTGCCTATCCTTCCAGATATCTTGTTTGTTTGCTCTGTTATCGTTGTACAATAGTGAGCGTCACATGACTGGTGTTTGATTTGGTTATAATGGTTTTTTTCTTCTGGTTAAACTGTAGAGGTAAGTGACTGTTCAGTCCAAGGCCTGGGATTTTAAATGAACAGTTAGCTGTTCCTTCATTCATCAATTTACACCTAAATGACAAACCATGAGCACGAAAAAAGAAGTTAACACAAGGGTCTTTGTCAGCAAATAGGGACATACTTTAAGTTGTGGCTTTGCTAAGAGTACTTGGCTGTCATAGACTACCTTCTACTCAATAATTCAAAACACTTTACAAATACTTCTATTTTAAGTTTCTTAGCATTCTTATGCACCAAGGAAATGTTACTTTCCCCATCTTGCAAATAGGTATACAGAAGAACAGAATGTGGAAATGGCTGAGTAGCTTTATGGCTTCTGGAGGGTATCCCTGTAGCCGGCAGCTGGTACACAGTACACAGGTGCCAGGATCTTAGCATTTACATCAGAAACCTATGTAAAAACCCTGACTCCTCAGATTCATTTCATTGTTTGCCTTTAAGCAAGGATGTGACTGGAAGCATTGGTGATGAGCAAAACAGGTCTACTCTAAGCAACTTGAGGTAGAAAGACATGGCCAAGAAAGTAAGAGATGCTTGAAATGGTTTTACTCTTCTTAGTCCTCCTTTCCCGTTACAGACTGTTTTTCTTTTAATTTCAGAAGAAAATTATCTTTAAGGGAAATCAGAAGAAAGAGAAAGAACAGGCAGGGTACAGCTGTTTTTCTCCATGGAGAAGTGTCTTGGGGTAGGTATAGGGGTGAAAAGAAGGCGGCGGCGGCGGCCTGTCCTGATGGTTGGCAAGTCTTGCCACCGTGGCGGTCAGTGGATGTTTTCCACGTGTATACGTGAGGGCAGCAAGGATCCCAGAGCTTGTTTTTCTTCTGTGTGCAGCACAGCACGTTGGTCTAGATTTTATTGCTGTGACCTGAACTCATCTTTGTACCATAGGGGAAATACTTGCAGTGCTTTACAGATCTCGGAGACAGTCTCATTTTCTCAGCACAGAGCTAATATATCAAGCTAATTTACTGCTCTGGTGTGTTGCAAAGCCTGTATAATATTGAGTAAACATTGTTGGCTTATACATTAACTGTAACTAAAACCCTGTGCAAACTTTATTCTGGCTTCAGGATTTTCCTTGAAGGAGTGACTAAGAAAAGAAGGGTAGAGGTTTTTTTTTTTTTCCTTGGTGGTGGGTTTTTTTTGTCCCTCTTTTTCTCATTGAGGAAACTTTACTCTTAAACTTGGCAGTTCTGTTAATTCTAGGTCAAGTGGCAGGCATGGTTAGGAGCTATCTGCATGGATCGCTCAATTGACTCCTTTTCTTTGTGAGGATCCCTTAGCAGTGTTTAATCTGGTTTCTTTTTCCTATTTGGTGTGCAAATACAACTGTAGAAAATAAGAATCTAGATGACTGTCTGCTTTGGAAACTTGGTAGAATTGCTGTGCCTTTGTATGGCTAAGGATTATAATGTTTTGAATGATCGTCTGAAAAAGGAAACCAAATATTTGTTTCTTTGCATTTATGTGAGACTCCTTATTTGAGGAGCGTAACGTGCATTACCGGGAGAAATTAATTAGAAAATAAAATACTCATGTAAGCAACACCCTTTAAAAGGGAGGCAGGATACCACCAAGATATTATGTGGTGAAAAGAAATACCAGCGTTTGCTAGTATATAGGTTAAAACCATTGGGATTTGATTTAAAAACCCCATTGTGATCATTTGCTGTGCGTTCCTGGTGACCCTATTGTATAGGTGAACAGACTGAATTTCTGCATTTTAAGTAACTAGCCCTGTATCGGACAAAAAAGCAAATATGCAATGCAGGAATTAGTAATCCTGATTCTCAGAGCCCAAACTAGCCGAGAGTGCTTTTGGAATGCAAGCTGCAAAAATTATGCTCTTGTCCATTAGGGTAGCGGTGCACAACTGCCAAACTCATCAAGCAGTGAGTGAACTAAAGGGATCCGCTGAAGGTATTGATTTGGTGCTGTAAAAGTCTGACTATGCTCTGTCCTGCCAGCGTTTGAACAAAGCATGTGTTTGGATTCTTGTTTGAGGATTGTTCAGATACTTTTTGACTACTGAAGTAGTAAGGCACTGATGCGAGCGAACAGCAGTGGAATGAGTGTGTATAGGAAGCTCATAAATCCAGTCTATCAGAAGAGGTGGTAGAAACACCATTGCTTTGGAAATTTAAGAGTAGACTGGTTGCTCTTGCAGAAAGTGTCCTTGAGGGAACCTGTCCTAGAAAGGTGTGGGCAAAAGCATTTTTCGCTGTGCAATTCCTATGAAACTTTTTTCCCAGTGTGTACATTTCTATTATTTGCAGTAACCGTATGTTATAGTTCTATCAGGACTTTTCCAGTTTCTCATGTGATGCTGTCCCAATGTCCTGAGAGCATGAAATAACATTAATCAAAAAATGGAAGGGCTTTATTTGTGTTCAGGGCATATTGCTCTGCTGAGTAAAATTCATTCTGGCTTAACTGTGAACAAACTTTCCAGTGGATGAGTGTTAATCTTATTGAACAGTGGTAGGAATGAAAAGCAAAACAGCATCAGAGCTGTTCTTTTGCTCAAAGTGAATATTAATGTCACCTATTCTGTGTTTCATGATAACCTCCGTTGGTGCAGTACTGGAAAAAATACTCTCCCGTGAGAAAGAGCCAAATGTCACTGCTAAGATGGATTCTGACAGTAGGGACATCAGCGTTTATTCTTGAAAAACAATCCCACGTGTCTTCTGCAGGAGTCTGGCAACCCCAAAATGAGTCACTAAAAAGCATCCCATTCTTTTATTTCTGAAGTTGAGTCATTGTTAATCAGGCTAGATCTCTACTACATGGGGACAAAATTTCGGTGGAAGGAATACTTACAAACTTTCCCTCTCAACTCAGATTCCTTTATGTCTTCTTCATAGGAATTGACTACTGCTGAGGCCTGGTTTGAAAGTGTCACAGTCTGTACAGTGTGGGCTCTGATGCTTTTTAAGTTTGCTGCAAAACAAAAGATCATTTCTCACGGTTTTCCTTGCTCTACTGGGGAGGGAGGGAAGCAGCCTCTGGATTGTTTTCTGTTTGTTCTTCAAAGCAAGCCAATTGAATTGGTTTTTTTGGGTTTTTTTGGTTTTTTTGTTTTTTTTTATCAAGTACAGTTAAGAGAAGATTTTTTCATGGAGGATGGGTAAACAGATTACATGGAATCCCACTTTTACTTCTTTTTGAGATATTGAGTTAGTCTTGGACGTGAATTTTGGTTTCTGTATGCTACTAAATTTTCTGATTGAGCCTGGAGGTCAGAATTCTTTTCTGGTTTTGCCTAAACCAGGAACAAATGGACACTCTAGGCCTGATCTAAACCCCAGTGAGGGCAATGGAAAGACTGTCGTTGACTTTGGGGTTTGGATCAGGTGCCTGTTGGAGATTCTGTTTTCATGTATGTAAGCAAAATTCTGGAAGAAAAATATCTGTTAGTTTCAGATTTCATTACAAACTCCAAATTCGTACCAGTGTTTTTAGATCTTGCTTTTGGAAATTCTTAGTGTAAGAAGAGCATAGGTAATGTTTGGATCGTACAGACAACACTATAAACAAACACTATACTTATCAGCAAGGAAAGGAAGACAAGGTAGCTCAATACATGCAGGTGTGAGTCTGCTACATTGTTCTCACTGAGATTGCTCAACTTCAGAGGTACGCTTTCCCAGTGCTTGGGAATCTAAAATCTCCTATGGTTTTCTAATATTTTTAGTAAGTTCATGATTGACTCAAGTCTTAATTATAATTTTCTTGCAGTAGAGAATATTCGTGTTTACCAGGTCCCCCAAATATCTGAAAATCCTTAACGGGTTGAAAAGGGCCTTTGAGAAGCAAAGTCATGCTGTGATGGAACCGGAGCGTAACCTGCATGTTCTTTTTCCCCGTCCATGAGTTCCCACATTCAGCCACCATTCTCATCATTTTATGATCAGCTAGCAACCTTTTTCAATGCCAATTGGATTTTTCAGATAAAGCCACTAATTTCGATTGTACAATAGAAATCAGCTTTCAATGGTATTTCAATTAACCTTGCTATTAAAGAAATTGCTTTTTGCCAATACTCAGTGGTTGGTTGACATTCAGAGAACACATGATTCCTTTAATACAATCTGTATTGAAAGAACAACCTGCATTTGTTGTCTTTGAACTAGCTTCTTGTATTTTGGGTAATTTTCAATATAGCTGGCATAAAGTAGACTGAAAACAAATGCACAAAGTATTTTGAATTAAAAGCTTTCAAACATTTGCTGCTATATTCTATTCCATTTGGGCATATATCATGTTTACTGCATGTCCTTCTTTTGTAGATGATGTAAGTTACTTACCCTGCTGCTGAAAATAATATGTGTGTCCAGAGGTGCGGACAAGCCCACGATAAGACTTCATTGATGGCTCTAGTCCTTTGTTGCTGGAGGAGGTCTCAATAGGCAGACTTTGTAAACTTCGTGTTCCAGGATGTAACACTGGTATGATGTGCGGTGCCGGGCTTGATGCCAGTTTGTTTCCTGTCTGTGCTTAGCACAAGGACAAAATAAACTCTGTTGGAGTCTTGCCAAATGTTTTAAAAGTTCAGGTAGGGTGGTCCCCAACTAACCCCTGGTAAGAGCCACCTTCTTAAGATTTGCATGGAATACCTGTATAGGGAATCACGACCCTGTAGCTGTCTGGCAGAAGAGAATGCAGAGTTCTCTTTTCTCCCAGGGCAATGGATTGACTGTCTTCACCTGACACGTTGTTAATGACTGTCTGAAAGCCAGGTGGCTTTGCAGCAAGCTGGGGTCACACAGCCCTTTGAGGAAGCACTGCCTGAGATTGGGACATTTGTGCAACAGGGTTCCTGCCACATTGCACTGGTTAGTGCTAATGCCTTTCAGAGGAATGAGGAAAGCATAAGAAATCCTACATATCCTCCTTGATATAGATTACTCTGCTATACAAGTGACCTATAGGAAGTCAGTGCCAGCAGTGCAAATCCAGGAAAACAATTACATGGGTGAGCAGATGAACAAAGCATTTTGGGACAGATCCTGAGGGGGTTTTTTTGCCAGCAGGAAAAAGACTTTGAAAGGTACTGGTGCTTGATTTGTTACCAGAGGATGGCTTTTGTAATCACACTGTAAATTCTAATCATGCCTTACAACGAGAGATAGTTGGAACATACTGAAGACAGGGTTGCAGGCTTAAGATGATTACTTCACTGTGCCTATCTTTTTGTTTAGCATAGCAGGAATCAATGTTGTTTTTTAAGTAGGTGTTTTGTTTAGTGAAATATTGAATAATTAGGGCTAAACTGCCCAACGTGCCTGTGTTCTGCTGTTTCAGTGGCTTTTCTTGTAGTCATTTGAAGTACCCGTGTTTGCTTTTGAACAAAAGTAAGCACACATGGTCTGATGTTAGACGTTAACACATGTGAGCCTGTATTTGTAAGCAACTTCCAACAAGGTTCAGTCGGTGGATGACCCTACAAAGATTGCATGTATGGGAATGGAAAAATGCATATGGAAATCATGCACATCTTGTCTATGAACTTGCTCATGCAGAAGTCTGATAATCTGGCTCCAGACATTGTTCAAGGGATTTCTAGTTGGCATCTGGCTAAGTGGCGTTTATCGGTTGTGTTCAAAGCAGTCCAGCCTGCTTTTAAAATTTCATTGTTTGTTTTCAGACAGAAAATCAAACCCTCTGCCTCCAGTTTGCTTTTCAATTCCTGGAGACCCCAAATGTTAGAAACATCCCAGTCAGAAAAAGTGGGCTCTTGTACTTTTTACGTCTTTAATTGAAATCTGAGCCAAATGACCCTGCCAGTGTTTGAGAACTTGAATTAACTGAGAAGTAGAGACCAATCTGAAATTACAGCAGATGAGAGAGTAGAGCACTAAGTAAGAATATAATAAAAAAAGAGACAGCCAAGTTGTCAGCAGCGTAACAGTATTTGAGATAATCCCCTCTGGGCCATTTTCTTAACAGCAACCAGTTGTGTTTATCTGAAGATTAGTGCAGAAACTTTTGATTTTACAGTGCATGTTCCCCATTTACTTTAAAAAAAATATTTATATGCTTTTATATATATCGCTTAGTATTCCATGTGAGGCAAATAATACCATATTGCTTTAGGTTTTATTGGCAACGCTTTTAATGTTTGGGATGGGGTCTGTAGTAAAGAGAAAGCAAAATTATTTGGTCCTGCAGGCTGTTTAAATGAGGATTAGAGCCAAATGTTTGGGTCCTAGGAAATCGGCCAAGCCTGGATACTCACAATGTCAACTTGCACGTACAGTACATAGTTTAATATTTTATCATGAGTCTTTTTCTTTTTTTAAAGATGTTTGCCATTTCAGCTCTGCTCACAAGACAAGAAATCAGCTGAATCAGTTAAAAATAAAAATCTTCCTTTGGCTTAATGTGACAGTAGAGTCTTACCCAAATAGGAGTACAGATCTACTTGTGTTAGAAAGAGGGAGAGGGGAATTGTAAGAACATGGCTTTCACAATGCTGCCCGGTCCTGTTCCAAAAAGGAGGAAAGGATTTGCTAGCAATTGCAAACAGAGGCTTGGGTTTCTGCTTGCTTTTAAAGAGATTTTCTCTCATTTTAATAAATGTTTGAATAAAAATGTTAGAAATGAACTGTCAAAAAGGATTATTGTTTTTGCATCTGATTTAACCTCGTTTAAACAGGAAAGTTGCATTAAAACAGTGGAAGTCCTGAAATAAGAGTGGCTTTATCTCAACTCCTTTACTGGATCAAATCCTGGATCAATTGGAAACAGGTGTAAGTTAAAATGAAGCAGGAGTGTTCACACTGAGATTGGCCCTGGTTTAATTAAATTGATTTTCAGATCAATTTAAATTGAGCTAATGCAATTTGCCCTGTTATTTAAATTAGCCCTGCAGGAGTAGTCTTGGCATGAAGGCCTGTGCACAATATGAGTAAGAGTATCTGAATCAGGACCATTATTATTATTTACGGGAATCTACTTCTCAATGAATTACTTTTTTTTTCAAATTAGGGGGTAGCAGCCATAATAGGCCACTGGTGTTGGCTCCATTGATAATTATACCATTTTTCTCCTTTTCGTAATTGTCCTAGTATGAACTGTGCTATTTTAGCAGAAAGTGTTAATTATTTTATCAACAATTGGCAGACCCTGCTTCAATTTACTGGTTTCCCTTTAACCAAAACAAAGATTACAGGCCCTATTCCACAGTTCAGCTGCTGAATCTTTACTAAGAAACTTGGGAACCCCTTTCTCATGAAACACTGTGTAAAGCTTTAAGCACTCTTTGAAGCTGAGTTGTATTAAATGATAGACAAAAAAAGCCCTCTGAAGAATTGGTGCTTAATTACAACTTAATTAGCATAATTATGCATGCTAATAGCATCTCAAATGAATAGCAGTTGTCAGGAGGTTGGGACCATCTGTAAGAGTGTCGGATTAATACATCATTTTTTATTTCTAACAACGCTGTAACTCTTTCCCTGAAAGTGATTTTCATTAATCAAGTTCATTTTTATTATATAGAAAATTTGGCATTTTTCATTATGGGCCATTATCCGTTTCCCCATGCAGTCCTAATACAATACTAATGAGACCCCATGTGGCTACTCCACACTGACAATGGTAGTACAGGTGTATTATTGTAATTGTTACAAACAGCACATTGTACCTCAGGACTAGTAGAGTTCTAATCTCAAGATATCAGGGTTTCCACTTGGTACCTTCCCTTGGGTCCAGTACAATTTCCAGAGCTTTATGAAAAACATACATGTTTGTGGTTATGCGGAAGCAGATTTAAAGAGATAGAAGCGTGTTTGTTTTAGAGCAGGAAAACTTCGAAGTTCGGTAAGCTGCTTCGGAGGTTTTTTTCTTTTGCTGGCTCTACTAAGCTTTGAGCTTAAAAGAAATTGCTTGCTCCAAAGACCTGCTGAGGGGGACAGGGATGATGCAGCGGATCCTCTAAAAGCATCAGTATTTACTTAAGAATTTGAGTGTGTGATCAAATTCCAGAAGTATTAACCACTGTAAAAATCTAGTAAAAAATGGGCCGTGGAAAAATCATGCTGGATACCCGAATGTCTGTGCAAGAAATGTATGTAGCCAAGTTCTAGTGGTACACGGCATGTACCCGTCCACAGAAAGTGGCTTTTGAAACTTTAGGACATCTTTTGCGTTTAATCGATTGGCCAGCCTCTGCTGTCAGACATGCTGCTGGAAGTCCAAAGTGTGATGATTTAAGTCTATGGACTTAGTTCAGATTTGCAGTGCAGGAGCTTAGTGCACAGCTGACCTTAACGCTTGTGTTTTAGCTTTAACTAATTGGTTAATGTTTGCTTTGGAAAGTCAAAAAGCTCTGTGTAAGCTCTAAGAATTATTTTTATTTAATGGCATGTTGGTATATTCATGCCTGATGTTTGTATTTTTTTTTTTTTACCCTGAATACACTGTTTTTTTCAGATGAGATTTTCCCAAGGGATTTTTTTGTGTTACTTTCCCTAAATAGCCTTCTGAAAACTAAAGGCCTTCCAGTAAATTCTTATTTCCTTTGGTGGCCTGACTATAGAATGAATGGAGCAGTTTTGGAAATGCATTTTTAAGGAGAGGGAGTGAAAGGGAGAGGAGAGGAGGACAATCAACAAAGCTGCTGTGCCTGTATTTATCAAGCTGCCAGTGGGAGCTGCGCAGTTCAGGCTGCACTTCTAATCAACCCTAAACAAAAGAACATTGAAAATAGCTCAACTGACACAGTCCTAGTCATAACTCAGGGCTCAGTGGCAGGCACCAGTAAATCCTGCTCTCTTGTTGTTGTTCCTGAATATATTTGTGCATATAAACCCCTAGTCAACATCTACTGGGGTTAGGCAGCTCCATGGAACAACCCCATCAAGTTTTCCCCCACCGTTCAATCAGTCTAGATTGGAGACAAATGCCCTGTGGCTCAGGAACAGGTGGAGGTTGAGAAAATAGGGCCCGGCCAGGATTGAATGAAGATTGCATGTAAATTAGCAGCATTAATATGTAAAACAAAAGCTCAGCAGAGACTGTTTGTCCTGGTGTACAGCTACTCAAAGCATGATATGGACCCTGGGTAAAATAGCAGCAGCACACCGAGATTAAACCTTCCTCCCAACGTCTAACGTGCTCGAGTGTCATTTTACACTGAAAATCCGACATAAACAGGCAAGATCGTATTTAAATGGGAACTGGAAATTGCTAGGACAGTACCACAATTTGTGTCTCCCACTGGTCTGCTCCGCAGTCTCCTCTTCAGAGTCCCAGACAGGGCAGGGAAAGTACTCTGTGTTCAAGCTGCCTGTGTGGCATATAATCCTATTATTTCTAAGGTACCAGCACAGCCTCTGTCTGCTACCTCTCGTTATCTAGGGTGTCTGGTTATTAAGTTAGCCTGGTAACTGCTAATTTGTTACTTTAAAAATTGAGAGAGATTAGTTGGTGCGTGAACTGAACACCTAGAAAGATGCTGATGGTGTCCACAGTGAGGTCAGCTTTAAGCAAGTTGAAATCTGAGTCTGCTCGTAATTGCCCCCCACCAACATGTAGGTAAGCGTGGAGTTCTGACAGCTTACTCTATCCCGGGTATGTGCGCTCAGTGCTGGACATCTTTTGTTCAGGGAATTTAGAGTAGGCTTAATTGTATTGCCTTGGATAATGTTTTCTGATGTCATTAAACATCTACTGAAGAACTAAGAATAGAACTTCAAAGTAATGTCACCTGTAATTTGCATTCGGATTTTCTAAAGAGAAACACTAACAGTTGCTGCAGCCCTTGGATCCTGTAAGTTACATTTAACTCTAAATTCCCTGAGCAAGGCAAAAGGTGATGCTCCTTAAAAACCAACCAACCCACCCTTCCCCAAAATGCTGAAATGTAAAGAAACTCATAAAAATTCACAAACGCTTTTCCGTCTTTTGCCTCGTCTTTCCTCACTGATGGATAATCACGGATTTCAGTAGGAGGGGAGGATGCGTATTAAATTTTTAAGTATAATTGTTCCAGTTTGACTGCTCTGTGCTCGCAGCCTTCAGCTCCAGTTCTTTCCTCTGCAGATTTTAAATACTGTGCATCTGTGGACCCTTTTGCAGATGGTCAGCACCTGACCATGCAACAGAACCAGAGTTATTGCAGCTCAACCTGAAATATAATTTACCGAGTTAAACAGTGTGTCTGTGGCTTTTCAAATTGAGTTTTTATGTTGCTGCAAAAAATTGTAATAAACTAATATGTGGGAAACACTATATTATGGGTAACATACCCTACAGAGGATGTAGACATGCTGCAGAGGTGGTGAAGGCTGCCTGTGGAGCAGTGTGCACACTGAAGTGCTCTGGAGCCGCTTGGACAGTGTCTGTCCTTGATCCTGGGTATTGGGCTGAGGATGGTCTCGGAGGAGCCATGGCACCTCGTGCCATTTGGCTCACTGCAGGGGAGTGTGAGATGTTGCCCATTCTGGCTGAGCGGATCTCAGTGAGGGAAAGGAGAGAGCCAAGGAACTTGGCTGTATCTGAGACACATATGATTTGTCTTACTTATCAGTTGGAGGGGCTTTTTTCTTTCTTTCCCACCCCCCTTCCGCTAATGTCTCAGTCCTCTAAAAGGTCCCGACTCTCAGCTCTAAAAGATAATCCTGGAACATTTTGTCTCTTCCTTCTTTCTGTGGTTCCTCCTAACCTTTTGCTCCACTGCAAAATGCAGAGGGATTAATTTTCACTGATAGCACAAAATTTCATGTTGAGGGAAAAGCAAACCAAAGAACGATAAGCCCGTTGCTACTGAAATCTTAGGTGGCAAACCACCACTCCGCCTAGGCCTGGTGCAAGGGAGCAGCTTGCTCTGTTGTCATCTGTTCATTTTGCTGGAATTGGCTTCTGTATATGAAATCCAGGGTATGCAATGACTACAGCAAAGAATGGGTGCGATGATCCAAATGCAATAAAGTACTGGCACATGGGAGCTGGTTATTAGTTTGCATGAAAAGAATCACAGGGGGGAGGTTATAAGTGGAAGCAAAATATGTGCTGCAGATGGCTGGCTGTTGACATTGCTATGGACAGATTATGCTTTCCAGAGATAAAAGAGTAATCATAAACTGCATGTCCTGCCAGGAGAGTATATATACTTGAGTAATAGACTTGGACTATGGGGTTAGTCTCCAAGTTCATAGTAAGTATGTATTTTCAAGAAATTTGTGGATTCTCAGATTCAGTATTCAGTGCATCACAAAAAGAGCTCCAGGCCATGAAGCTTAGACCCGAGTCCAAACTTTCGCCAGATTTAGCAGGTTTGGAAATTAGTGTTTCCCTTTTGAGCTGGACTTGTGTTGATGGTGATGATTCTTAAACGAAGTAAGAAGCGAAGCCCCGAAGACCCGTCTGTTGCACAGGTTCCCGGGCTTCTGAGGGTGCTTCTGCACTTTCCGGTGTGCAGGCACGTTGTAGTTCAGTGCTGATAGTAGGGGGGGTGTGTCTGGGCACCCGGCTGGTAGCTCGGGAAGGGCATATTCGGATATTCATCAGAATGTGTGTAAGCATGCTCTTGCAAGCTGGAAACGTGATTTGCTTGTCGTGGGCCCAAGAGGAGAACATCCCAGGCAAAGGGTTCGGTAACACCCTTTCCCTGTTTTACTACGTTCTGTTTCAGCATCCATGCTAAGCTTTTCTGGTGTTATGGTTTGGACTAGAAGAGTCTCTGAAATGTGGCTTTTGGGCTAAAAACCACAATGTATGATGTCCTGCGCAATATTTATCTGGCAAGAGTGGTGGGATTTTGCCAGCAGATCCCTAATACCTCCTTGGAGGTTGGAAACATGTTGCTGAAGTATTTGAGTGTGTTTCAAAGGGTTCTCCATAGCTGGCGGAAAGCACACTTGTTGGGCTCTAACAAAAGACCTGTTAGTTGTGTGGTTAACAGCATTCTTATTAATGCATAAAACTTCCATTGTTTCTTAATTTACTTGAAAGGGTTGTTTAGACCCTTAATTGCCCTTTAACAATATAGTGATAGTAAGTTAGATTTCAATCAACATACTCATGAATTGCCAGTATTTTAGCAATAAATTGCTAGCTAATAAACTTGTAGCTTCCTTTGTAAATGCCAGCTAAAGGCCTAAACATTCCTCGCAGAGTTAATTGCACATTTAGTGCTCATGTAATTTTGAATTAATTACGTGCCAAATGGATTTATGTTGTATGTACTTAATAAACCTTGGTAAGTGCCCTTTCAACAATCAGTTGGTATTTAGGATCCTATTTGTGTAAAAAGAATGACTTATGACCCTGGGTCATGATGTTTTCGCCACATGCTTACGCGCTGACTGTAGCATGTGGTGGTTTGTACGGGATTCCCGACCAGAAGCTGAAGAATTAAATGAGCGCAGGCGTGAATCCAGTGGAGGCTTGTGAAGATTTAATATATCCCAGTTTGATCCTGTAGTCAGGAGATGGAGTCTATACGGGCTTCCGTGATCCAGAGCCCACTAGGGTGAGGAGAACGGTTGGTGCTGGTTTCATTTTAGGTTTGGGCTGTATTGCAAATGTAGAACAACTCTGGAAGCAATACGTGGCACTGCAGCAACAGTAAGGACCAGTGGCAAAAAAGAGCATCACCCAACACCTTGCTGAAATGGAAGAGAAATCCGTACCAGACTGCTGATTCGACAGCCTTTTGTAGAGTATTATTTTGTCAGCCTCAGACTAATA
Source organism: Steatornis caripensis (assembly GCA_013398225.1). NCBI lineage: Eukaryota > Metazoa > Chordata > Aves > Caprimulgiformes > Steatornithidae > Steatornis > Steatornis caripensis. Next base: position 579,779 of record VZSC01015632.1, read on the forward strand.
ACCTATAAGGAAATCTACTTTTCTTCCCAGCTAAGTATTTAATATGTGAACTGCTAAAAAGCTTTAAATCTGTCAACGCTAGTACCGTAGACCTTCATTATAAACACAAGAAGCATGGAAGTTTAGGTAAACAGACAGGTAAACTAACTTTCCGTGTAAAAATTGCTCCCAGGGGTTGATCTTTCTTAGGTCCTTTTGCTTTTACAATGTTAGGCATAAAGAAGTTCACTCAAAGCCTTGTGCATGTGTTATCCCTAAGTTCTGGAGGCTTTATTTTGTTTTTGAAGTGCCAGGAGCAGCTTGTGATATGTTTGACCTTGTGGCTTTACACGTATATGCATTCAGGGTTTTTTATCTGAGTAACAGGCACCCACTTAATGAAAGATTTTGCCACCTTTAACAAACAAATGGTAACCTGTAGGGTGCAGGCTTTAAAAAATGTAATTATTGACCTTTATTTGTTTTCTCTCTCCTCTGCAGATAACGCATCCTTTAGTACATTTTAATATGTAGTGACTGCTCAGTAATAATATTTCAAGGAGATACCGTTGTCAGGTTGTAGCGATGTTTGAGTGTTCATGTGACAGAAATTCCCCTTCAGAATAGAGCACCGAATAGCAGGCTTTTGCCCTCTTTACGTAGAGATAAAGGCTGAGCAACTTGGGAATACAGAGTCAGGTCAGGGTGAAGAGAAAGGGGCAACAATAAAATGAAAAAGCAATTCCTTGGGGCCTGAAGTGGAGTTCTACATAAAACAGAATTGTACAAGTTCTTCCACTGCTGTGAAAATGTCTGATTTCCCTTGTTGTCAAGAGGTCGGGAAGGCAGATTTACAAGCATCAGATAACTGATGCAGCAGTGTCACTAAAGATGTTCGTTTTTTTTGTCCCGATGAATGCCATTTGGATAAGTTGTTACACTGGCAGACTTGAGGTACCTAAATAACGTTAAGTATAAATTTGCTAACATTATACTGGAAAAAATAGTCGCTGTGTTTCGAAGTGGATGCACATTAGACCATGAGGTATTGGTGACTGCGTGATTAAGCGGGAGCACACCACGTAGCAGTCGTCAGTGCAGGATAATAGACCATGCCACCAACCCGAGTGAAGCAAAGGTGGTTGCAAACTGCCAAAATCAATGATCATTTGTTAAAGCCAGGATATGAGGTGTTGAATTTTGAGTTGAAAAGCGATCTGTTTACATGTGAAACTCTAGCAGATATGAATAGAAGAAGAGATCACAGCATATGTTTGTTATGAAATGGAGAAATTGGGCTTAGAGTGCTGTCAGATACAGTCTCCGTTATAGCTCCAAGCTCCAACTCATGACCAGGATTGATTTTGCTTGTGCTGTACAACATGGAGAAGCAGATGTATCATATATATTAATGAGCAGTTCTGCCCATCAGGGAAGCAGTATTGCCAACCCCAAATGCTCAAAGAACGGAAGATTGAATGACAAGAGCAATAATAAATGTAGAGTTCTGTTTCACTCGCACATTTCTAAGCACCTTCCTTAATCTTTTCTCCCTCTGAGTCTCTGTACCCAAGTGAGCTAGAAATTAAGATTTTCTGGAGTTCAGCAGTTGTCTTTAAATGCCACCTCTTCCGAGATGAGTGACAGAGTTGCAAAACTGACGTGTCCAGATTTAGTGCTTTTCAGGCATTTTCCTAGTGGCTTCTTGTGTATTCCACCGAAGTAAAGCTTCTCAGTTAAAAAACACTGTGCGCTAATCTCCAGGACCTTTTTCCTAGCCTGCTTATTGGGGAGGGCAGGAAGACTTACCTGTCTGTTTATCTCTGTAAAATGCCCCATGGAAGGACGCTCATCAGTCCTCCTTACAGTTGTTCTTTTCCTCTAGATGTTGCCTCTCAGAGGTGATCATTAACCAGAGAGTCTTCCTCATCAGAAACCCTTTTTCCTCATCAGAAACCCTTTTCTCACTGCGGCTTCCAAAGAGGTAGGGGTGGTCATCCTGTAGCTGGTGGGATGTGATGTCTGTACACTATACAGTGTGTATTTTAAGCCTTGTGCTGTAGAAACTTGTTTCTACAGCTCTTATTTGCTGCTCTTATCAGCCTCAGTTTTAGCTTTATGCTTTGTTCCAGTCATATGGAAAAGGTATTGTAACACTGAAGTCATCTAGGTTTGGGACACAGTGAAGTCCTTGCTAAAGAAATTTTTGTCACCTTTTTCCCCAAAAATGTGTTTTTTCCAAAGAGAAAAATTTAGCTCATACTTTCAGATGGGGGGGGAGGGGGAAAGTTGAAAACTCTGCCTAGAGATTTTTTAAAAATAAAATGGTTCTTGTATAAATGCTCAAGACTTTGTGTTGACATTTTCAAAATAAAACTGACTTCCTGAGGTGGCTTTGGTTAATATAAACACCAAACGGAACAAAAAACTCACCCAAAGACCCCTGCACTGGAAGAGACAATTACATAAAAGGGCTAACTGTTTTCCATTGTCCCTAAGTAAATTATTCTCTATTTGTTTGTTTCAATCTGAAAAGTGAATCTCCCCAGAACTAATGCAGTGACGAAGGTCAAAGAATAAACTAGTGCAGAGGGAAATTTAGGGAGAGAATAAAAAATGTGGGACAGTCAGTGAGGTGAGGAGATAAACAAAACTGTTCCCTGGATAGCAAAGGTTTTGCGAAGGGCCTTGCATTAGTTGTGCTGGGGTTATGCATAGAGATTTAAAGAAAACCCTGCCAAATAAAAACCGCACTAGAGTATGGGCACTGTAGGAAGCTGCAGGTCGTATTGGTTATGCTCACTGATGTAAAGAAGAGAAAACTGGGGCCAGGTCCTAAAATGTAGAAGTTTTTGGTTGAACATGCAAATACTTAAATACGTGGTTATCTGGAAGGAAGTGTAAGTACTCGCCTCCTCACAGAAGTGAAGGTTTTGAACTGCACTAAACTCATGAAGCCCTGGCTTCCTGCCCTTCTTTGCCTGAACCCAAAAGAATACAAAACTGGAAGTTTCAAAATCTCCAGTTTAACTTCATTACTGCTGTTTTCCTCAGTGGTTCTCCTTGTAAGTAAGCTCGACGTTTCGTTTTGTTACCTGCTTGGTGTCTAAAGGACTTGATCTTTGGCTGGGCACATCTGTCACAAGTATTTTCCTTTCAGAAAGTCAAATTCTGCAGCCTGCGGAGGGTCTTCGCTTCGGTGGAGCTGTGTGTGGTGTCTCCTTGGTAATTAATATAGATGAATTTGCTGTAAGAAGAGGAAGGTGACAAATCCCTTTGGAGAAGCACTTCTTTGGGCAGGATCATGTGTTACAGCAGCATATACATGACCATGCAATGTCCTGTCCTATCTGTCCCCATTCCCAGCAGGTCTAGGCTGTCTTTTGCCTTCCTCATCAAGCCAGAAGCAGTTTGGGGAAACGCAGGTTACTCTGAGCCACTTGGCAAGAAGACAGAGACAACTTCAGGTGCTGTACTAGAACTCGGGGACCTTGGATGTTTTTGCCATTTCAAGGCCTCATCACTGAACACCGTGTATGAGCTAAATATCTGTTCTCTTCTTGAAATCCATGAGAAACCCCTCAGAGCAACAGTGCCAAAGAGCTTGGATTTGCCATGTAATTTTCCTTCACTAAATGGCCCGGAACAGCAACGGATATCACTTCACAAAAGCATAGTTAAAATTAACAATGCAAAATGCTGCCCAAGAATTGCAAATGGTAGACAGGGACCCGGCTGCAGCTTCTTATGATACTCAAAGGACTTCTGTGTGTAAGTTAGGTTACTCACATCATTAAGCATTTGCAGGAACATTCTCCATACTTATACATCATCAGCCTTTATAATCTTGTTAGCTCTGACCCCTGGAGCTGTGCTTTGTGTTCAGGTGGCAGGCTCAGTAATTTAGCTGATGCTGGCACTTCATGACCCAGTTGTGTGATGTTCCAACTTTTCTATGCTTAGTAAAAACAGTTGCATGCAGCAAAATGGCCAAAAGGTGAAAATGAACTTGCTGTATGCTAGATGCTTTCTGCATCTTGCAGCCAGAGCCAGATTGAGAGGAGCTGAGGACTCTGGTGGGCAGGCTCCAGGTGACCTGACGTCACCAGGTGTTCTTAGTCAGGTTTTTCATGCTAAGGTGAAAGCTCATTTGTAGGTCAGAGAGGGACCAGAGTATTCTTTTCTGTGTCATTTTGGAGAATTTTAGAAAAGTTGTTCCCTTTACTATTTCTAACACACTACATCCTGTACTACTTTTGAGTGTACTCCAGGCCAAACAGAATTGCTATGTATCTTAATTAGAGGATGGAAATAACCAGCAGCTCCATCTTCCGTGGAAATTTCTCATGCAGAACAAAGGCAGATTATAACCTCATGTACTTATTTTCTTGTCATTGCAAACTGCACAGCTTTTTTTGACTCAAAAATCACCGTTTGGAGAAGGTCTGTGCAAAATTAGGGTTTCAGATCATTTCCCTTTATTCGTACTTACAAAGTTTAATGCTATAAAATAAGGCTGGAATTTTTCAGTCAAATAATTATAGCCACTGACATGGAACTTTGAATTTTCAGAATTTAGAGTTTTTCTTTTATTTGCTTTATCACCTATATGCTTTTATCGTTTTTCTGTTTTTCTTTTTATCATGGTTTCCTAAAGGCTTGTTCATCACTTCTTAGTGCTTATGTCTCTTGCATCCCTTCCCAGCAATTTCTATTTTGGGGCTTATTTCACAAAATTTGACAGATGACATGGGTGTCAAGGTTAACGTGCCTTCAAATTTTGTGCAAACAGATGTGTGGGTGCGCTCAGCTCTCACTAGACGCAGGAGAATCCATTCAGGAGCTTGCATTTGAGACCCAGGGGAGGGTAAAAGGTAACTGCCGTAAGTTCCAGTGCTCACATGATGGCTTGACTAAAAATGTTCCTTTTGATCCTGTAATTTTCCAAACCTTGTTTTGTGAGAAAGTAATGTGTGGCCTAAGAAAGAAATCAAATGGAAAAATAAAACCCAGACTTTTTGAAATGATCATTTAGATTCGCACAAAGATGAGAGAAAGAAAGAATAAAAAGAACAAAGTAGGAAAATATATTTTTGGTAATTCCGAAGTTAAAAATATTGGAAAAAAAATCTGTGGAAAAGTTTAGAAAGGTGAAAATTAGTTCTAGCCATGGAGAGTAGAATGCATTCCAAAGCACTTGGTACTGTTTGTTTGGTTTTTTTTCCATTTTTGAACTGGCTGTTGCTCAGTTGCATCTCCGTGCTGTACAGTGTGCAGCCCATATCGTTATACGTGCTCCCTACCTTCCCAAATTTTGAGCAAAGCGTGTGCATGGGCATGCCAGTATTCTCAATTCCCCAAGCAACAGCTGGACAGAACCACAAAAAATTACCACACAGGTAAATTTTGAATCTTTTTCTTCCCCACAGTACCCTCTCTCACTCTGTCATCAGCCAAAGCACAGTTTGATCTTGTCGTTGTGGATCTTCCTGGGAGTCCCGTTTTTCTCTTTTAAAGCAGAAGGTGAGGGTGAGCCGTGGAATCAAGCCTGAACTCCATCTTCGACATCTGGAAGAATTCAGCAGCAGATACGGTCATGAGGCCTGCTCCAACGCCTACAGAAAGGGAGCGATTCCCCTGTGGTGCTGGTCCTTCAGAACCGACATCTGTCGGTGTCGCAGGTCTGACAAAACTCCCAGAGACAAACACCCTCCCTCTTGGATCCAGAAAGTCAGGGTAAATAAACTTGGCGTTTTGAGTCCTTGTCTCAAGGAGTTGTCAATAATGCCTACTTGTTCTTGAGCCTGTCAAATTCACTGACAAATTAGGGTGAAGACATCTCCCCTTCTTTTTTAAAAGCCAGCAAAGTCCCTTACTTACTGTTCCCTCAGCTCCATCATCATCATGATGTAACACAGCCTTGTTGGAGTCAAGCCTAGTCAGGGTATGTTTGTTTTTAGAAAAAGCTTTTGAGATGTAGGAATTTGTCCTGTTGCTAGAACAGAAAGATTCATTTTTATTCCTAGTCCTCATGTCAGCATGTTGCTATTGGGTAGCTTCTCATGCCTCAGTTTCCCACCCTAGACAGTGCAGGTAATAACACGTGCCCAACTTAGCAGTCCGGCTGAGGCCAGCATAACACGCGATCAGAGGTACCTTTCTCATGCTCAAACATTGTGCTTCCCTCACAGAGAACAGCTGGGACTCCTCTGCCAACAGGAGCTTGAGCTCACCGGGTAAAGATGCTACCTTTGTAAGGAGCCGGAAGTATCATTATTGACTAATACTGTTATTGGCTCTAAACTAGCTAGCTTAACTTGCTAACATACATTAATAATTATGCAAGACTTCACTGTAATGAGTGGGATTAATTATAAGAACAGGATATGTCATAATTGATTAATATAATTAATTGTGTTTTATTTATGTCGTATGTGGCAAGGTCAGAATGGGAGGGGGATAAACGATGGACTCTTTGAAAAGCAAGATGAGATTTAGATCGAATACATTGAAACAAAGACAGTCCACATGGTACCACTGGATTCCAATTCACAGGTAGTACTGCAGGCAGAGCGGTGCTGGCTATCCACTGTGATGTCTTGAAGCAGACATTAGGTATTACAGTACAGTGCTGTGGAAGTTTCTGCTTTCTTTTTTTTTCTGGTGGCAAATGGTTTTTCAGGTTTGCTGAGAAAGGGAAAACTTAATTCGCATTCAATTCACTGCAGACAGCTTCTTCCTCTGCTTTTGACATTTAACCCTATGCTAAGGGGCCCAGAGCCTGCTGAATCTACAGTCCCCACTGTTAGCACTAACATGTCGTATCAAAATTCCTGACTTCTAGCAACCAGGGATTAAAGTGAAACAAAAGTTGGAGAGAATGAGTTTCTCACCATCTCTACCCTTCCATTATATTAAAGCCACACTTCCTGCATCCGCTATAAATATTTAAAGCAACAGTAGCCAACGTTTAAAGATTGGGACGGAAGCAGAAATCTAACCGTGTCTGCGTCTTCCTTTGCAGCATGCGGCAGCTCCGTGCAGCACATTCAGCCAGAGGTCATGTGCATTCTTAATGAGGTCGTCTACCCTCTGCTTACGTGGGAAGCAATATGAAACTTCAGTGAGAGTTTTAATTGCTAACTATGGTTTATAGCCTTGGATGAGTTGGAGAAAGCTTTATAATAATGTACACCCAGGCTTACTAGGCAATCGTGGTTATATAAGAGACTGTAATAGTAAAAAGGCTGGAAAATGCGTCTCCATTTCTGCAGCTTCCATACAATAGATCCCCATACAGTTTCTCAATCAGAAATTTACTTTTGTCACTGTTTTCAGTGCCTGTTTCTTCTGGAATGACAGCTTTAAAAAAATAAAGAAAAAAGATACTAGAAGACAGGGAATTAAATTCTAAGGATAAATTCATAATAAATCCAAGAGTTTAAAGACATGGAGTTCCCAACTCATGTTCCCAAACTGATTTACCTTCCCCCCATTTTGGAACCAAATACCTCTCTTCCTTCTTCTATATCACATTAGCTACTTTCTGAGAAGTTATTTTGGGCACGAGGATTTTGCCAAAGAATTTAAGAAGTCGGTGACCTCTCCTTTAATTTCTCAACAGCCGCTTTAGAGGCAACAAGACTTTTACTTATGTGTACATCATGGCACTGGTTTAGAATAATCTTAACAACCTGTCTTCCATGCACACTGAAGAAGTACTCCCACAGACAAACATGACGGCCCTGTTAAAGCGTCACCTGTTTTTCTCTCTACTTGATATTTTGGGGTTTGTCCATTTGAATGTCTTTTGCTGAAAAGTGGAAATCCTGCAGCACTGCTTTTTTTTCTGGTTACCAATCAATGGTTGGGCAGGGAGGAGAAGAGCATACAATGGAGAGGGCGTATGTGTGTGCAGAAGAATTGTCCTCATGCACGTGAGAGGTAGTAGAGAGAAAACTACCGTTTTGAGAAGATTTCCCCGTTTATTACTCCCCTTGAAAGCGTTTTGTTTGAGTTCTGGCTCCATGGTATGTGATGCATGAAATGAGACTGTTCATGCCAAGAGAATGGTAGCAGCCTGGACTAACTTCCAGGTCTGTGAATTCATAATCCAGATCCTTGTACGAAAGACATTTGGTATCGCACTTTTCATCCACGCCACATACTTAGTAGGTGGTTTATTCCTACTTAGAAGCGGGTCTGAGTTTCCACTTGGGCCTTGCAAGGGCTCACGTTTGGACAGTGTACAATGTCAAGGTCGTAAACACTGATCAACATGAAGTCTTGCTCTTGGAAGACTGTATTGACTTGTATGGTGAACAAGCTTGTTACTGTGATTTTATTCTGGATAAAGAGGCATCTGTAGTAACTCAGTGCAGCCTGAGAGAGGCTCCTTAGGACTTTTGAAGATGACATTTGATTTTCAGCCAGAGTAACAGAGTTATACCTAGACAACACACAAGCTTTTTTTTTGCTAAAACTCTCTTTGGGAAAAGATCATTTCGTAAATGATTTGAAGCATTTCCTGGCGCATTTAGTAACATCTTTAAGAACCTGATTTAACCCCCTGAGAGGTCAATGGGAATTTTTTCTCTGACTTCAGGGTGCTTAAACAAGCCATTTATTTTCTGTTCTTTAAAAACAAAATCTTCCTGACTATTGTTTGTATTATTCTTCCTTCTTTTCTTTCTACCACTGAACTCCTCTCTGGCATTAGTCTTTTAATCTCCATAGTAAAAAAGAAAAGAAAAAGAATTTGCTGATAAGTGGAGACTGGACAGCACATACATCAGCTCTGTGATTACCCTACTATATTTGGACACTGAAACCGAGAAGTTGCTGCCAATTGCAGCTACTCCGTGGGGACCGGTGAATTCTGTCAATGAATGTTGTTCGATTGCTTTTTTTACTAGCGGCTGTCGCTATCTTTTTGGACCTACTAACACCCAGGTCGATAACTGAAAGACTATGTGGATAGAGAGATTTCCTCTGCTTCCCCATTTGGTAGCAGAGGTTGTATGTTATAAATCATATGTCATTATGTGATGAATCCGGATCATCATCTAACGGAGATGTACAGCTGGCATACTTTTCTCAGCTGCCCTATCTGGATTAATGATAGTATATTTCTAATCAATGCTGCTCTTCAAAAAGAAAAGCTGTGAAATAATTCCTCTTAGAAAAATGTTTGACCCTTAGCCCTCAGTTGTCTTTTTACAGGCAAATGCAAATCAAGTGGCATAGCCGGTCTGCAGAGAAACCCTCAAATCAGCCAAGTCTCTGATTTTGTAGGATTCATCTGAAGTGTTTCGTGCTGTCCAGATCTGAGGGTTTGGTCAGGATGCGTATAAAGCCAAGTACACTTAATTCAGGTCAGGATTGGGAGCTTTCTTAAAGTTCAGGAATATTTCTGCACGCGTGCACATACACAAACCCCCACAACAAGCCACTCGTGCAGTTCTGCGGACAAAGCTGATTGAATTAAACCTGAGTCCTTTCATACTGTCTGATATCAGGAGTTAATGAACTGTTGCCTGCAATGTTTAATGCTGTGTGTAATCAGTCACTAATTGTAGAAACAACTGATTTTAGGGATTTCATGGCAATTATGAAACACTTGTAATGGCAGGAGTGTACTAAAACAAAATGAAAAGGACGTGATTTTTCTTGAGCAAAACCCAGCAATGCAGCAGCGAAGTGGCTGGGATTTCAGGGAGAAAATTATAGCCTCTTCTCTGACACTCACTAGGATAGGAAAGTATTAAATATCTGTCTTGAAAAAAAAAATTCAGTAGTTGTTTCTTTGCAAATAATGGTAATTAAAAAGTTTAGAGGCAATATTGCTTGTTTTCAGTTTTGAAAGAATTTATGCTTTCAGCTCACCTGATGGGACGTCAAAGTGTTAACCTGGCACTGGGCATAGGTGTGGGGGAAATGATGTCTTAATTTCCGTTCTTTTATGAATCAATCGATAAACAAACTGTAATGTCGCTATAAATCTTAGAAAAATTGCTTGCTAAGAAAATGTGAACATTTTTATGCAGTTCCTGCTTTCAGAAGCTTGAGTAAAGGATAGCCCTGAAATACGCTAAATCTGAGTGCTAAGGTTAAATCAGCAACGTAATCAGTCAGACTGGCCTTGCCTTCAATGTGCAAAATTAATACCGCCATAGGATCCCTCCGTCTTAGCCCCGTTGCAAACTGACGGCACCTCAGAAAAGGGTGGCAAGGCAGCACATGCTACCTGAGCTCTGCTGGTGCCCTCTCTGCTGCTGTTTGATGCAGATTTATCACACGAACAGGCTAAATCTCACTAAGCTACAGAGAGCTTTTAAGACAATTACACTGCAGTGTCCCCTTTCTGCAAGAGTCACAGTCATAATCTTGCTAAGCAGCAGCGGAAGAGCAAGTTGGATAATTAATCTGCAGTCTTTGCCTTTCATTCATAATGACTCACTTAAAAAAATGTAATGCATCTCCTAGGCAGCTTGCCTTCTTAACGTAAATCCTTGATATGTATATTTTTGATCTGTATATTTTTTTCTTTTGGTTACAGATAACTACACCTGTGCTCATAAGCCTGGGAGAAGCTGAATGCGTGATAGTGTGTACTTAGTATTTGCAGACCAGGGATCACGACTCATTTATGCAATGATGGGTGAGGTGCTCAACAGCCTCCTGATGTGCTGAAGTTTGCACAGCCCAGAGAAAAGGGATATATGGGAACTTGGAACTCAATGGGAAAAGCCCAGGCCAAAACCTTCTCTCTGATGCCCTACTCCTCACCAACTGGAGCGAATTAGTGTGTGTTCAAACCCAGCCTGGAGATGTTGTCACAGGCAGTTTTAGCACAGTTTTCATTCAGTGGAGATGTGAGGAAAGATATTATGGTGTTAGATTACCGTGGTTAACCCAGTACTGCTTCTTCACAGTTGGCTGACGCGTTGCAAAGCTGTTCGCTTCCTGACTACCTGAGCTCTAAAACTGTGTGCCGCATCCTGCCAGTTAACAGGACTTCATTTTCTCTCGCCAAGGGAGGAAATAATATCTGAAATAAAAAGATACGGAGATCCCCGTGCAAGACAACATGCTTCTGTTTTGATCAACTGTATGAGAATAATTAATTTGTGAATTAATTCTTAGTGGGTTACTAGGAGATGACAAGCTAAAACCACTTACCTGTTGGTGGATCTGTGAACCTGCTGATCCAGGGACTTGTATCCTATCTGTTGTTATAAAAATCAGTAAGAAAAAGAAAAGAGCTCGTAGGAACTGAGAGGTACTGTGCCGGTGGTATTTGTATAGGCAATGCTCCACATGACTACTGACCTTGTGTTGGCAGGTCTGGTTTTGTTGTATTTTTCAGATGTTTTGAGGAAGAACTCGGCTGCACTGAGTGCTAGCAGAACTATGGCAGTTTCTAGTAGCTGATGATCTGGCCCTCCCAGATTTGAGAGTGGACTGTTTCATATTAATTTGAACAATAAGCTGTATTGGAGAGCTTTTCCTCCGGTAGCACTTACAGAAAGGAAGAGAGAAAAGGGAGAAGTGTATTTATATCCTTCAATTAAGTTTATGTCACATCTTTGCAGACAGCCTCAGCAGATGAAACTAGGGTAAGAGATATGTCAGGTATATTCTAATGTAATCTTTAAAAAAAAAGAAAAAAATTATTGAAATTCCCCATTTTATTCCTTTTTTTCCTGGAAATTACAGCAGGTCCTGATCGTTTACAATGTTGGCAGCTCCAAGTGTCAGTTAATGTTTTCAAGGCTGCATTTATCCAAATCACTGTTAATAATTTTAGTAGATATCCTGTGAAAACGTAATGACTAAAGAAATAATAATAAAAAAATCGTGTCTTTTTGGAGCTGTGCCATATAAAACACAGTGTTTTTAGCACACTAAAACTATTTAGTTAGTTTATGGCTGCTGAAACCCCAGCCAGCCTGGGTACAGGACCCAGAGCTGTGTGATGTTAGCTGGGGGCGGTTGTGTGCCGGCACTGAGGTGTGGAGGTACATGGACTAGGATAGACGACATTGGGTTTGGAGACACACTTAAAAGCTGTTTTTCGCCTTTCTTGGGATTCACTCATGCCTGACTAGCGCTGTGGAGCAGGGTTTGCAGGGGTGAAGGGACTGGAGCCATGCCTTTGACTTGTGTGTGCACTTGCAGCTAGGTTGAGGTCAGAGCAGAAGAATGCTGCTGTAATTACGGCTGCAGGCAAGGGCTACGCATAATAGGAGTCGGGGTCTGGCTCAGCCAAAGATTTCCTGTATGATCCTGGTCAAGTCACTTAATTACTTTTGCTTCATTTCTCAGTTGTACAGTGTATATCCTAAGGCTTCAGTTACCTGCCTTGTCTATTTAAATAAAACTCCCTTTGAAGACAGGACTGTACAATGAGACTATAGCGTTAATTGGCGTCTCTGGGTGATAGTGTAATTGTGTGTAGTGTAATAACAACATTTCCCTGCGATTTGCATCAGCTTTGCCACTGAATCAGACCTTGCCATGCTCACAGTTTCATACTGCTCCTGTTGAATATCAGAGCACAAAACTTAATGCTAGCCCATTAAATGTGGGCTAATCTCACTCGAGACTTATCACTGAGTTCACTGAAGTCGGAGGCAGACTTCTCATTTATTATTTTCTGGGGCTGGGATTTCCCCCTACATCCCTTCTTGCGCTGGAGAAACGGAGCGGGAGGCCCGCTACTGTGTCCGCATGCGGCGTCCCTGCATCCCCGACTGCAGGTGCTGCTCGGGGTCTAACTTGGTAACTAGTTGTCCAGCTCGGTTCCACGCAGTTCCTTGGGTTTAGGGTTAGTGGGCCTGCGCTCACATGGTGGGAACCGGTTCTGCTTTGCAAAGCCCTGAGGTAAGAAGTTTAGAAAAAGTTAAACTGACCCTTGGTTTTTGCCATTAAGAGTTAGTGTTGTTTTCAAAGCCTTCTTGCAAAATAAATAAATAAGCCAGTCAAGTTTCATTTGATTTTAAAAGAAACAAGCGGCACACGGAATTGGCAAACTAACCTTTGCTGTACAATTTCAGTGACATTTTGAACAGCATTTCGTGATTTGGGATGAACTGTCTTGACAGAAATTGCTATTTTGTAACTGTAAATACTGCTGAAATCCAAGCTTATGTAAATATTTTTAAATGGAACATAGACAACATGTAATGCAAAGTTTAGGCTGATGCTGATGGAGATTGGATCTGCTAGAGTAACTCAGTCGGCTATGATGGAGTCTGTGGTAATCGGGACTGAAGTGAATGGTTAAGAGTAGATTGTTTTCATAATTTTGCATGGTAGCATGCGGTAAGGGAGACATCCAGCCCTGTGTAAAGGGCCTGCACGAATGCCATGAATCTCATATATCCCACTTAAACCCCTCAGAATGGGCCTTAAATGGAAAATTAATCAAAGAAATCAATACAAGGTCAAGTGGTGTTTGTTTGCCCCCAGAGTAGGCAGGAATGAAAAATTTGTTTGCAGTGTAAGTCCATGAAGTTGACTGGGTTTTGCTGACTTTCAGGATGAATTTGGCTGGGGACCCAAGTGAATAATGAGTTGACACAGCTTAAGAAAGTTTAAAATTTTGTGGGTTTTGAGCAAAAGCCTCATTTTTTTCCAAGATGAGAAATGCATAGAAGGAATATTCAGATTAAAATTTTCCATTTTATTTTTCAAAATGGGACTATTTAATTCATCAGAGAAGCCACGGGATTGCTCATATTTAAAGATATTTAAAGTGGGTATGTGTATTTTTTCCTCACCTCAAAAGCACGAGCTGGAGCATTTTATTACAGAAGATGAGCTGGAGAATGAGAAAAGTTCTGGTCTGTTGTGAAACGCCCCATCTCAGTCTGGATACGCACTGGGTGGATTCTTAGCTGTCGCCTAACATCTTGTTTCTGCACCTATTTAAATCAGCAGAGAAAAATCTTATAATCTTTGATGGTGGGTGAGCAGTTTAACTCTGAAAATANCGCCCCATCTCAGTCTGGATACACACTGGGTGGATTCTTAGCTGTCGCCTAACATCTTGTTTCTGCACCTATTTAAATCAGCAGAGAAAAATCTTACAATCTTTGATGGTGGGTGAGCAGTTTAACTCTGAAAATAGTATACTATAGTTGAATATGGAAAAGGTGAGATCTAAAGCTGCAGATAATCTGTAGTTGCCATTAATCTATGAATTAGTCTACATACATCCTTGCCACCTCACAAGAACATTTATAGTAAAGGTTCTTCCATCTCTGTGCGTGTGCATTTGTCTGTGCATGCATAAAATATACCTCTAGAAGCGGCTAAGAATTTGCCAGGTGCACCTTCTATTAATAGCGGGAGAGAATATACTCCTCCAGCACAGCCTCCGCTTGCTTTAGATGAAGGAGCTGTGAGATACTCCCTGTATAATGGGCTAAGTCATACCAAGGGTGTTCATTAATAACAGTGAAAATGTAAGTGGATATGAATTTAAGTGAATGCATACTTCGGTGAAAGAGCTGTGTAGTTCTCTGTCTCACGTGTTTATATGCGCATATACATAGGCATGTATCTAGACGCTGTCGTGGATTTAATTGCAGTGGTGACTTCCTAAGATGAATCCACGTGCTGAGGGGAAGGAACCGGTATTTGTTGCTAGCTCTGAACTTTGGTTTATGAGGTTCCTGTTACGGTCAATGAGGGGAGGTCAGTGCCACCGGAGGATAAACCAAAGTGCCTGAACAAGTTAGGCTATTAACTTTTTTCCTAGCAGCTATATTAGGTGGTGAAAATACGCTCTGAATTTCAGACATGCTAACATTGGTCCTATTTATATCTGCATCATCTGAGAAAGTAGGCTCCGTCTACTAGGATCAGACGGACACATGGCAGTACTCCCATCCACCAAGTTCACTAAAACTCTGACTTGACTGAACAAAGTGCTCTAATAAGCGTGATGGGTTTTGGAGTCTGTAGCTTGGAATTATTCTTCCTCTTCAGTTACACTAATGCATCTAATAAATTAACAAGTACAGGGATAACTTAATGCCAAACAAGGAGCCACTGCTTCATGCAGCCCACTGACATCTGTAGGCGCTTTTGATGTTATTGGGAGTTTTGCTCTTGACTTGAACAGGGCCAGGGTTTCTCCGGAGGAGAGCATTCCTACAAACAAGGACAACTTGCGCGAGTAAGAGCATCTGGACTGATTTGTGTGTGTCTTTAGATTTCCTCTCAGCACTATTTGAATGTCCCAAGAAGTAAAATAAATGCCACTGATGCATTCATGTCCTTTTCAATTTGTCTAACATAAAACAATAGTTTCCACTTCTATTGTGTGATTTATGTTTCTGTAATGCACAACTGGTGCTTTGACATGCCGCAGAAGAGAATTTGTTGGACACGGTAATACTGATAGAAAAATGTTCTCTCTATTTAGATGTCATGACTATTTTCTTTTTCAAGTGAAAATTCTAGTGTCACATACAAATGTTACCTTTTTCCCTGATTATCTTGTACAAAGCTAATAGTTTTGGAATAGATACAGATTTTTAATGCAATGCTATGGTTCTGGTTTATAGAAAAATGGATCAATTACTAAGGCAGGCTTCAAAGAGGAAGAGTGCCCTAAGTTATAAATGGCTCAGTCCCTTAATTCTGTCATAATCCTATTTGATATATAGTTCTCAGTGCTACTGAATCCTTTTAGGGCTCTTTGATCAAGTGAGTACTTTCAAATGTGATGCCTCCTGTCATCTAACCCCCTAAAAATAACACAACTTGCCATTTAATTTCTGGAAACATTCGTTTTCCCAGCTTTTTTTTTTTTTTTACTAGAGAAAACCAAATGCCTGACTTTCATATTAGCTAATTTAAGGAGAGAAAGAAAGACTACTGGAAACAAGACCTTTTTTAAATTTATCATAGGCCCACTCCAGTGTTCCTGCTCAGGCTGATGACCTGAGCTCTAGCAGAGACAGGAGCAGACCACTGGTACTTGTGCACCATTAGATGCTGATGTTCTAGGCTTTGCTGAGGGCTTAGTTACTTGAGAATATCAGATGTGTGAGAGACGGCAGAATATCACAGAAAACTTCTGTTTTCAGAAGTAACAACTGATTTGGCATCTGTTTGGGGCCACCTTACTGGATGCCTTGAAATTCAGCTCTAAGGAGCAGATCACTGTACTCAGGTCTGGCTTTTTTCAGCATCCTGATGAATGCTTTCCAGATCGGGTCATGGGACTCATTAGATGTGCATGTTTGACATAGATCCTTTTCTTCCTTCCCATTTTTAAAAGAACACCAGGAAATTGTACAGTTACTAAGCCTGAGTTAATATTTTTTATGTTATGGTGATGTTGTGCCAGAACTCCTGCTTTTCTGTTGGGCACTGTAACTGCTGTAACTGCTAGTCAAAATCCAGCTCTCTAAGGAGGAAAAGTATTCATGCAAATGGAAGGTTTAATACTTGGCATATGAGAATGGCTTTGTTTTCCTTCTCCTTTGCAACCGCTGCCACTAAGTTACAGTCAGCATTGGTATTCTTTCTTCCTGTAAGTGATATGCACCCAGGTAAGCAGATGCATCAACTTAACAAAGACAGCTCAGGAGAGTGAGGAGCTGTAGGATCAAATTGTCCAGCCCTGTGCAAGGTTTCCAGCTCTTCTAGTTGGAAATTGGCAGCTCCTAGAGCTGCACTTGGCAATTTGCTGCAGGAGAAGCTTGGTCTGGGGCACCAGAATCCCAGGAGGAAAATGTAACTTGCGCACAGCAATGGCTAGCTCAGCACCTTCTTTTTCGCCCAGCCAGTCAAGTTTTCCAAGAGATCATTTATACTCTGGGAAGGGAAAACGCTTGAGGGGTGTGCTCGAGGTGAGTCTTGCAGGCCTCTCACCAATGTGAAATGCATTTGAACTTTGTACTCTTGGAAGCTCTGGAGTTGTAGGCTCGCTGGGGAGCCATGGCTCACCCCTGCACACCCAGCAGTGGCAGCCTGCAGAATTTGGCTTCTTTTCTGGTTTTGCACCTCAGCTCAAAAGCCGGTCTGCTCTCGGCTGTTTTAGACGTGACTGTGACCTGTCTTCCCACAGACATCTCCATTTGAAAGGTAAAGAGTATAGGTTAAAGCTTGAATTTCATTGTAAATACTCTTAAAAGGTAGATTAAATGTCCGTATCTGTCCCTCAGAGCAATTAGATTCGTGCACAGCCTTCTAAATGAAGTGATGAGGGCACGACCGCCAACTGCCGTCATGATGGAACTAGGCTGGCTTGTAAAAAGGGCTACGCAATGACGCAGTTGCCTGTGACTGTAGAACACTGGGTATTTTCTTCCATTGGAATAGTTTATCCCAACCAATCCTATGTTCCTGTTTCAGACTAGCTCTCCCTCAGCATTTAACAACTAGAACAGACCATCCCAGACGTAGTTCCAACCTGTTCAGATGTTATTCTGCTTCTGCCTACAGGTTATTGTATGTTCAGCTGGAAACCTGAGCATTTTGAACTCCTGAACCACCATCTGCTCGATCTATACAGTCTGTTTATCAAAGGGTTTAAGTGCACTGTAAGGTCCAAACCATTTTTTGGAGCCCTGCCAGCTGAAATGAAATATTAGTTGCTGTACATTTTGAAAAACCGTTGCTTTGTAGGCCAAAAGAGCTTCGAGATCCCAGCTGGTAATCAAAGAGCAGTGTCACATTTTTCATGGTTAGGGGCTCCATTGGTCTCCAGATTCTTTAGAAAGCTAACTGATGAATTAGCCAATCAAATTTAGATCTGAATTAAATCCAAAACACCATCACTGCAGACCTGCCTCACCGCTGAAAAGGTCAAGCTTTGTGAAAATAAACACCCAGAGTATCTACGCAGGATGTTTAGCTTCACATTCGATAAATCCCTCCTTAGAAACCAAAAGCCAAACACAAGTGTGATCCTGCAGGCACTTCTTCCTAGGTAGAGACGTCTGTCACCGTTAAGATCAGAGAGGGCTTGCTGTTGATTTCTGCGGGTCAAATGCTAGGGCTCCTCTCGTTCCCCCGAGTCCACAGGGCAGATCGCTGTGGCTAAGAGAGAAAGCAGGCTTTACGAGGCTTCAGTCCTTGGTCCCGTAATGAAATTAGTGACGTGAAGTCTGACTGTGCTCTTACTTGGTACTCTGGCTAATGCAGTTAAGGCTACACTCAGAGATGTTGTGTGCTACAGGAATGGATTGCTGTGGCTTTCACCAGCTCTGGACTCACGGGAGCCATGCACACATGGTCTGTGGATCGGTTGGGTACGCACGATTCAAGAGCGAGAACGAGGCAGAGGTGAACACTGCGTAGCTGAGGCAGTGCCTTTGGAAGGTGCTTTCTCCAGCATCTTCCTAGTTTCACATGCCACATGTCCTGAAGTAGGCACCTTACGGTGGGTCCTGGGAGGTGAGCATTGGTGTACACGAGGGAAATTGTAGTGCTCTCTCCTTTTCCTATCTGCTGCTTCTCACAGTGAACTTCTGAGCTAGCCCGAAGCGTGCGATAGCTGCTGCTGTGCTTAGCCCTGCTGACCGGAAAGTAACTCCTGGTGCTTGGCAGGACCCTCTGCAAGATCAGGCCCTGGGGTTTGGAAACAGGGGGAAGGGAAAGCAGGATTACTACTGAGACGAGCTCTGAGCGTGCAGCTCAGACAGCTGAGACACTTGCCAGCCTTCTAAAATAAACCCACTCAAGCCGCTCTTTTCTGATCAAAGAATGAAGTGGCTTAAGCTGGATAAAGCCTGTGTTGGTGACAAACTTCACTGCTAGGGCCAGCTCGTGCGTTTCCTTCATTTAGCAATGTCTTTTAAGGATTTTGATTTAATTCTTTGGGTCTTAAACATAAGCAGAAAATTCTCATAGTACATTTTTCTTTTAATTATGGAGTTTGGCAGCTTTAAAATAGAATACCATCTCTGCAGTGTTTCCTGTAAAACGTTCTATTAAAATATATTGTTCTATCTTGCATTCCCTTTTTCCTGCAGCTGAGTTTAACACGGGGTAGCTAAAGAGACTACAACAGAGAACAGTTTGCTGGTTACTTTTCAAGGAGAAATTGTTTTGAGTGAACGTATAACCTCCAGAGCCCCAGAACACATCTGATTTCCCCTCACCTCTGCTGTGACTTGTCCCATGACATGGGACTATTGATAATATATGTATCTCTTACTGTACTGCTCAGTACATTCTCCTGTAGGCAGATCTGGTACAGAAAGCGCTTGAAGTTTCCTTACACATCTCCACTTTCCCAAGGGATCAATGTCTTGATGGATCACATTCAAACACATTCAACATCTCACGGAGCGTGTGTGAAAGGACAACAGAATCACTTTCGCTCTATCCGTATCCATTTCCTACTGCACTCCCTGGTTTACAACTATTGGCATGCCCGGAGGGAACAGCACTTCTCAAGGTCACAGGAGGTGGAAAATAGCTGCTGTCAAGGTACAGAAACTTTTGAATCGGGATAGCAAAGGCATGACCTTTTTCCAACTCTAAGGAGAAGTTAGTGGGATTGGGTGGTGCTGGCAATGTGTGTCTGTGTACGGTGGGGTTGTGGTGGGTTGGGGGTTTTCTAGCCTTGGCAAGTAAGGTTAAGTGCTTATTTTTAAAAAGGTGATAGTTATCTTTGCGATTTCAGGTTAAGAATAATTTTCTAAATAATTTTCTCAGTTTCTTGACTTTGCATAGCAGGAACAAAGGAGAATCTGGTTTTAGCCTTACCGCATTTCCGCCTTGCTTTGCAGTGGGATCTGTACATGTACCTTACAACAGTGCAGTGCAGCTTTATGCACTGTACACTTGCTGTTTCAAATAAGTAAATTTATTTCATCGGTATTAAAAAGGAGATTCTGAAAGACCATAGCCTGGGAGTGTCCAGCAGTTAACAGTCACTTAGAAGATGAGTTTTTACTGTGACTCTTGCAGGGGTGGGAATTAAATCCGAATCTTCCACATCCAAGATGAGAGCTGTAGCCGTTTGGTTTCAGAGGAAGAAAGGAAGAAGTAGATTGCTTCCTTGCAGCCTGGAGATGGAGCGTCAAGTCCCTGTGAACTTATCCGAGCAGGATCTCTCCCAAATCAAATTGATGTATTTTGGAACTGCCAAAAGGATTGTTTGTCATCGTTAGTGCAATTCACTTCAGTTCTGTGCGTTTGAGAGCGAGCACAGACTAGGGAAGTGCATGCAGCATCACATGAGGCATCCAATTACCACTGGAACTTTCTATGACAGCTTTTTCAACTTTTTTTTTTTTTTGATAGAAAACATGATTTATGGAATTTTCTGAGAGGAAATTTCATTATTGTCACAAAATATTCATCCTCCACTGGGGAAAGCAAATGAAGTATTTTGTTTCCACTTGTACTTCTTGAGTTTGTGGGTTTTATAACCAAATTATGTTTTGAGTCCTGCTGACATGTCATCGGTTTCTACCTTGACTGCCAGGTTGTCTTGTGGGAGTTGTAGTTTTCTAGTGCTGCATGTACCAGAGCACCAAACTTCATCAGCATTAAGCCAGCCTTAATCTTCCACAATCTCTAGCTGAACTAGTGCTTGTATCACAGGAACCCGCTGCTGACTGTCAGCTGAGTAAGGGGCATCTTTAACTCAAATCTAGTGTCCGTATGCCAGAAAGGCCGTATTAAACAGGGAACAGCTGATCGTGCTCTGCAAAGACCCGCAGATTCCATAGCCTTGTAAAAGCAGGAACCAGATGTATATTTTAATGAAATTTAATGAATTCAGTATTGGGCTGCCAGCAAGGGAGGGAAGCAGAGATGATAGGAACTGAAGTGAGATACTTATTCATTTCTTTAGAGCATTTATTGGCTCAAAATCAAGAAATATTTAAGCTGAGCTTTTCAAAGGGATATAGGTTCCCAGCTCCCACTAACAGTCAGGAGCTGCGGGACATAGTCTCTCTTGATTTTTCAGGAAAATCTAAATGGCCTCAATGGATTTTTTTTTTTCCCCTACTTTTTTTTGTCCTTGAAGTGCTGTGAAGCATGTGTGGTGCTTGTATGCGTTGAGTGAATCTTTCTTCCCCGAGAAAGGTGGTTTAGACAGTGTGTAGCGTTGTGCATAACACCCTTAAAGTGCCAGTCCTAGAGCATCTCAGATGATTCCTTCGCTTTAGAAGCTTGCCAGATAGGGATGTTTATTTTCCTCATTTTACAAACTGGAAAACCAAGCGGCAGAGTAAACTAGATGTAATCACACTACTGCATCAGAAAGATACTCTCAATTTCCCAACAGATTATTTTTTTTCATGTGTTCTGTTAGCATTGCCTCAAATTCATTTTATAGCAGTGATAGCATTCCCATTAGTGCATGACTTGGGTGGTGGTAGGGTCCATACAGATTAATAAAGAAACGGTGTTTCTGCAAAGGCTATAGCCTGAAAAGATCACTGCATACCGTATGTGAGGAGAGCTGCGTAAGATCAGCCTGCCTCTTCTTGTGTGGAAGGTGACGTTTCAACACATTCGGCTTTGCCCAACTTAGACTTTTTTTTTGTTTTCACTTTGCAAGTGATATTTTGTAAATACTTGTCAATTTGCCAGTGGTTTTGCCTCTTGCAGCCTTGAACAAAGCTTGTTACTGTTAGTGAACGTGTCTGCCTTTCTTGGCATCTTTCCATTTCGCTCTTAGGATTCCGTATGTTTTTAACATACCAAAAATAAATTATTGTTGTTAATTCTGTTGACCCTTATATCCTTTTAACTCAGTTCTCTACAATTCTTAGTTTCTCATTTTTATCTGTAGTTTTCAATTCTGTTCCTCTTTCCACCCCTATTTGTTATCGATTTTGTTTATACGTAGTTAGCATTGGTAAACAGCTGTTTTTCCTTCTCCCTCCATTTTACCCACTGGCTCTTTCTTTGCTAATTGTGTCCTTCTGAGCTCGTTAGAAATGCTCTCAGTATCAGTCACAAATTACTGTTTATGTTCTTTATACTACTGTAAGTATCAAGGTTGGTTTAGCCAATAACTGCACAAAAGCAGCCAGATCCAGGGCAAGTGAAGGGCCAGGACAGAAAGAAACCTAAAGACGTCCTTTACGTTTGGCTCGACTCTTACTCCATCTGAATGCCCTAGGATGGTGACTGACGAATTTCCACTTGTCCTTAGGATGACTGAGGTAGATATAAATAAACCACGACACGTGACCTAGCAAGGAGTGTGAGGGGTTGAAATCCCATCCCAAATAATCAATCCCACTGCAATTTCCTAAGTAAGATTGGAGAAGGGATAAGAGTCAGCTGTACTGAGCAGCAGTGATGAGCCTCATTGACCCTGAATTGCCTAGGAATGGCGAGGTTGTACAATGGTAAGGTGACCGGCCGAGCAGAAGGTTGGAGGAGGAGGGTAGAATGAAGGTCTGTGTTTGTTTCTAAGTGATAGAAAGCAGTTGGCCATGAACTGTGTAACTCTAGAGTTTCTGTGCAAATTGCTACTAGTTCATCGCCTACTCAGTCCAGAAATTTTGTGAATGGAAGGGGCAGCTTCTTGCTCAGGAATTTACTATTTTTTAAAAAAAAATTTCTGCCATATTCTTGCAATAGCCATTGGTTTTCATTCTCAAATGGAGACCTGCGTGTTTTCATGTTGAGTTCTTGCAAGCAAAATTAAAAGCACTCTTAGTTTAGATGGAGACTGAGAGAAGCAGAGTAACCCCATCCTGATCTCTAGGATGCTGCTGGCTCACTTTGTGTAAACGTAATGTATGCTTTGGCTTGAGAAACAGGCTGACGTTAGGGGACCTGGCAGCAGAGTAGCAGGTGTGTTGCTCGCTGCAAATGAGTTCCTCTGGCAGCACTATGTGGGGATGTGTGCCNGAGGAGGATAGAATGAAGGTCTGTGTTTGTTTCTAAGTGATAGAAAGCAGTTGGCCATGAACTGTGTAACTCTAGAGTTTCTGTGCAAATTGCTACTAGTTCATCGCCTACTCAGTCCAGAAATTTTGTGAATGGAAGGGGCAGCTTCTTGCTCAGGAATTTACTATTTTTTAAAAAAATATTTCTGCCATATTCTTGCAATAGCCATTGGTTTTCATTCTCAAATGGAGACCTGCGTGTTTTCATGTTGAGTTCTTGCAAGCAAAATTAAAAGCACTCTTAGTTTAGATGGAGACTGAGAGGAGCAGGGTAACCCCATCCTGATCTCTAGGATGCTGCTGGCTCACTTTGTGTAAACGTAATGTATGCTTTGGCTTGAGAAACAGGCTGACGTTAGGGGACCTGGCAGCAGAGTAGCAGGTGTGTTGCTCGCTGCAAATGAGTTCCTCTGGCAGCACTATGTGGGGATGTGTGCCTACTGCTGATCAGTACTTTGCCTGGCTAGAGCTCATTCTATCAGGCCTTGCTTTTCTGAGCACTTAAAATCAATATAAATTAATAAAAAGAAACCCAACAGCCCATAAACAACATTAGCTATGGCGCTGTTAAAATGCAAGCAGTCAAACTATGTTTAATCCACTTTCTCACATTAATGCTGTGTAAGGGTGCGTGTTTAAAATGCTACTGTTAGATTAGTAACAGATGTTGCTCAAAGCAAACAATAAATGATTCTTCTAGAGTTATTTTGGAGGAGGCTTCTTTGGGACCATCTGAAGAAGTCAACTGGGCCATACGCGAGCACCAATCGCTCAGTGCAGAGCGGCTCTGAACCACGTGCACAGTCAGGCCTGACTCCTGCCACAGAGTCCTCCTTTGGTGAGACACAGCAGGACCAGCTGCTGAGAGCAGGGCAGCCCAGCCATGCAGGCGCTCAGACTGGTGCTGCACTGGTGCCTGGCTGTTCAGGGCACCTTTCAAGTTGTCAAAAAATGGACTGAGTTTCATTATTGCTCTGAGATGTGTTTGTTGCCAGCTCAGTCCCTGTCTGGCTTCACAAGAGCGTTTTTGTAGTTCTCTGAAGTTCACTGGAGGTGTCCGTGCTTCTGATAAAATAACAGTGTTTAATACTAAATGATATATCCGTGTCCTTTGGGAAGTGTATCCTGTTGTAGGGTTCATTTCAGTGCGGTCTCTACTTCCGGTGTTACAACTTCTTCCTCGCCTTGTGGGTCAGACTTCTCTGATCTGACATAATTGNCCGTGCCTCTGATAAAATAACAGTGTTTAATACTAAATGATATATCCGTGTTCTTTGGGAAGTGTATCCTGTTGTAGGGTTCATTTCAGTGCGGTCTCTACTTCCAGTGTTACAACTTCTTCCTCGCCTTGTGGGTCAGACTTCTCTGATCTGACATAATTGGCCAGTTTTAATTATTTTATAAGTTCTGGCATAATGTGGGACAGTGCTGAAATGTCTCCTTTCTACTTCATTTCTGTAGAGACATGGAATGATCCGCTCTCCAGTACTAAGGCTCAGCCTGGTCACTCAAGTTCCAGGGAACTTCTGGAAGCACAGGTCTCTATACCTCAGTTGCAACACCCAAAAAGTAAGTAAAAACATGTGCTTCCTTTGCGACACACAAAAGAATTGTTACATTTTGGTATAGATACAGAGTGGAGCATCTGCCCTGCAGCCTTGGTGTTACAGGGCTGGAGATGCTAAGAGGAAAGGGGAAGGAAGGATTTGGCTATACTTCATACACCTCTGTGGAGAGCTTCTACGAGCACTAAACTTTGATGCAGGATGCTCTTGACCTTGCTACCACATCCTCCTTTAACGCTAGTGTCTCGAAGGAACATGAAACCAGCATCTTGACTGGTTAGGAACTCCCTGCACAGAAGAGCTGTGTAGACAACAGGGAGAAGCTGAGAAGACCTATGAGGACAGCAGGTTTGAGGCTTTCTTCTGGCTGAAGCAGAGACCAGACTTTCTCCTCAACGGCCTACGTTTCAGGAAAACATCCTTCCTTCTGCCTCAAGTAGATAGACACGTGCCTATTTAGACCTCTCTTCTTTCTCTAATACGTGTGTATATGAGGGTTATATACATATATATATGCCTATATACCATAACCACCCACCCGTCTTCCTATTGTAATGTTTTTTAAACATTTGTGATTATACAGCATCTTGTAAAGAATTAAGAAGTTCATAATTATTTATAAAGTTAATACTTATAATGAAATGGTTGCACTTTGATGTCTGTATATGTTTTCTAAGCTAGGATGACCTATATTGTAGAGGTATTATGTATACTAGGTGATGCAGGGATTGGCTTGGGAATTACCCATGTTTAATGAACACTAAAATTAGAATTTGACTGAAATCCACATAAATGGCTCGACAGCAAGTTCGACTGCCCCTGGGGAGCTGTGGGCAGCTCAAATTTACCCACAGGCATTTTAAAAAATGTTTTTTTTGAATCAGCATAGTGTGCTTTTTGGAGCAGAGAGTGAAGCTTGCACTTTAAACTCCCTTCTCGTCACCTTGTCCCCCATTTTGGTGTTGAAAAGCTCTCCATGGAGAATAGAGCATGAAGTATGTTGCAGGTATAGTGTGTGCTGCTCTGATGCTTTTTTGCAGTACTTGCCATGGGAAGTCTTCTGCCTCATTGCTTGGACTCTTGCTATTTTGAATTTCCAAGTATTTGGTCTCTTCTGTAGGTATGTGGATATGTGGATAGTGCGAAACCTGGTCTAGCTGTGTGGTATCTTGCTGTCCAACACACTGTGACACTAAAAGCATGCAGCCACAGTGAATCCTGGCTTTGAGAGATGAGGGCTTTTGTTTTGTTTTCATGTTGGAGGCTTGTGCTCCAACTCTGGGGAAAGATAAATCTACCTGCCATGCCTTTCTTTTACCATAGGAAATGGCTTAATTATCCTCTAGGAGGCCTGTTTATGTCATGGCTGTTAGTTCTCAGTCACTGAAGGAAAAGATTCCGGAAAGAATAATATACAGTACCTCCCACTTCGCATAGGCCTGGGAAAAAAGACAAGTCTTACTTGCCTTATGTCAACCCAAAATTGGAGTCAAGAAATACCTTATTTCTGTTTGGGAGGGATGAGCAGAAGCAGGCAGTCCTTTGCTCCCTTTGCTTTGTCCCAGCAGCTAACTGGTGACATCAGGCTGTGCTGTGGCTATGTCTTTGGGATGTCTGGCTTGTAAGTGACAGGACAGACCCCTTGGCTTTTGCTGCAGAGCCAAGCAGAAGCGGTTAGAGCTCCCGGCCTGGTTAATTCACAGTCGAGTTGTGCAAGTGGAAAAATATTGCAATTATAATTGTCGCCCACAGTCAGTGTGAGAATTCTTCATAAGATTCAAGGAGAAAATTACTAATTTAAGATGCCAGGGTTCTTCAGAGAAAACCTCCAGGAAAATGAATATCCCAAACCACAAGAGGAATACGTCCTTTTATTGGTGGGTTCATCTGTAGGACTTTGGTTTGTCTTAAGAGGCATATAGGTAAAATGGAAAATGATAATAATGGGTTTGATCTGTTTTATTGGGGTTTGTGGCATGACATGGCTGTAAAGCAGTCAGTCCACCAGTGCCTTGTTAATTGGCATACTCCGGATTTAGTTTTTTGCAACTTTATGCTTCTAAGCCTGAACTGTAGCTCAGCCTTTTAAAACTTACGTCTACGTTGTTGCTTTTCGTTCTGTCTGTCTGTCTTTCCCCCCAATTTTGTCTTGCTTTAATGCTGTAGGATGTTGGCTTGGCTCAAAACAGACAAGCCTTTTTATTTCTTTTGACTGCTTCTGCAGAGGTTGATGGGGAATTTACATAATCAATGAGGTAACCCTGTCACCCCAAACATGGAGTCTTTGAAGAGAATAGTTTTATGCAAATTAGATATTGATGGTGTAATGATTAATTGGCTCCAAGCCTTTGTTAATATGCAATTGTTGTAGTGTAACATGCATTTGTAATTATTTTGGTGTGGTTGTTCAAACAAGTGGTGGGCACTTAATTGCTTGCAGCAATTGAAGAGACAGGATATCAGAGAGGAAAACAAAGGGCTGGCTAACGTGTTATCTGATATAATGTTAGATTTCCTTTGTGTATATGGTGTTACAACGGTCAGATTCTTAGGTGATAAAAATCAGTGCAACTCTCTTGGAGGATTGTCATAGAACTAGTCTGACTTCCGGCAGCTGAGGATGTGATTTGAAATGTTCCTGAAGTCAGATTTCAGTGCTGTATTTGGTGTCAGGCATCTGGGAGTTCGGATGGTGAGCTGGCTTGTTTATTGCTCTTCGTTGTTATTATTGAAAAGAAACCACTTTGATTCCAGAGGTTGCAATGAGTTAAAAGTATTCATTAGTGAGGAGCTGCTTGAAAGATGGTTTCAAGCAAACAAACAAGTATCTGAGCTACTTTACATTCTCCAAGATGCTTATCTCCTCTGTGTGGCTTTCCAAATAGTTTGATATCCGTTTTCCATTCCTTTTGCCTCTAGATCTGCCTTTAGCAGACAGAGAAAAAAGCCTGTGTAGTTGGAGGTGAAGACTCCTGCATATCCATAAATGTACTTAAGCTATTGACTGTATCAGTTTTCTGTAGCATATGAATTTACTACATTTTTGCTTAGAGGGTACTTTAAAGCTGTGAAGTTTGTCTCCTAGGACAAAGATAATTTGGAGGGGATGGCAGAGGGATCCACCTAGGAACAGTGGACAGAAAGGAAGCAGCTGAGTATTACTAAGATCTTCTAAAATTAATTCTGGGAATAACTGTAAATATAAATGAGAACTCTGTATGTAACAATATAATTATATTATATAATTATTATACCTAT